>JACXGI010001788.1:25377-85006 GCA_016801175.1 Esox masquinongy
TGTGTGTGTGTGTGTGTGTGTGTGTGTGTGTGTGTGTGTGTGTGTGTGTGTGTGTGTGTGTGTGTGTGTGTGTGTGTGTGTGTGTGTGTGTGTGTGTGTGTGTGAGAGGAGCCAACTAGCTGATTTATCTGAGATGACTGGGTTTACTCTGTTTAGCCATCTTGTCTTAGGCTAATGAATATCCAGGTGTCATTGCTGCTATTCTAAACTATACTAATGTAATTTCTTTGGCAGAGAGCAGCTCTCTAGCTTTACACTACTGGATTATTTTGACAGTTTAAAATTAATTTAGGATTTACTGAAAGCAGAGTGGAAGAAAAATGCAGGCAGCCAGTCAAATTTTTGAATTCAGTTTGTGGTATGATTGCAAAGACAGGGGCTCTAAATGCTGAATGTGCTACTGTTTCAAACCCACAAATGTCCTATTCGTTGGTGGAGACTATAGTTAATGGTTTTTGTTGGCTGTATGTTTCTTCCTTTTATGCAGTGACATTGTGCCTGTCTTGTCCAGATTGATTTTATTAGGATATATCAGAGAAGATTCCTGCCAACCAATCTGAGTCGCCGAGCCTGATTTGGCTGAAGAAATTCTCTGCATTTCCTGACAGATGGGCAGCATTTGGGGAAACAACTGCTCATATTTTTCCCTTCTCCTATCCACATTTCTGTTGTCGTTGTGTTTGTTGTCGTCACGATTGACGTGAGCAGCGTTGTTGACAAAGTAAAGAGCCTCTGACACATGAGCCACCGGGTTTTGGTCTGTGCCGAATTAGCAAAACCCTACGATTAGCGATTGTAGCACAGCATTTAGGCTACACTGACTGTTGTTTACTCAATTGTCTGTTGCCATCTGGCACACCAGGTTGCAACAACTTTCATCTGAACAAGAATGCTCTCAGAAACCCACTTTTTTCTGTCTTCAATGCACGCTGTCTTGATACCAATGTAAATTGGTACCCTATATGGCAAATCTAAATAGCAACAACTTGCATTTACAGGCACGTCAATGGCAACAATCATGCATGTACAAATATGCCAATAGAACCTGTTATTTGCTGACACGTCAACAGCAACAACTGTCATTTGCTACCACGTCAAATCCACTGGTCTGAATAATACTTCAGGGCCCAAAATACACCTGTTAGCTTCCCGGCCATTGCCCAGGCCAGCAGGAAAAATGACACATGAATAACACTGAGCATAATCTGAGTATGATCCCGTAATCCGATGTGCATGAGCCGTGTTCCTCTACCATTGCAGGTGGCCTCCGCTGCCAACGTCTGTATTAACACTGAATCTGTAATTACATGGATACAGATAAGCACATCTCCATACAGCCGGCGGGAATTTTTGACTATGTAAACATCATGCCCCCCCCACCGCCCACCACCCACGGTGGCATACCACCCCGCAGGTATCTGCCATTCCTTTCACCGTCAGTCAGCCGTGACACAGCGGGGCGTCTGTTGCCAGTTCATTTCCCCCGAGGTGAGATTGGCGTGATGTGGCTGGTGTGCAGTGGCATTGCATTGGTTTGCTGTGTGATTTCACTGTTCTGGGATATTACAGTTTAATTTGGAGCGCGGTATCTATTCCACTCACCAATATTAAAGATGCATGTCTCTGCAGTATGGTACGCTTGATATTAAATGACCCGGGATTACGGTTTTACTTTTCAGGTGTCAGCTTCCACTCGTTTCCCGCCAAGCCAGGTCAGGCTTCTGCATCTCTCCTTTTCCTGAGTTTATAGCTGTCACAGCGGGTAACTTTTCCAGCTTTTTTTTGTTATGGTTCTTTTAGCAGTCAGGGAAATGGGTCTTTTGAATTGTGAATAATCGATGAGGGTTATTCAGTCAGAGGTGGTAGGCCCGGTCTCTCCTAGCAGAAATACAGTTTTCCCCACACGGGCCTGGAGCTGCCTGCTGTCCGTTTACAGTCTCGCGGGGGCTCAGGTGCAATCATTCACTCTGTTGGTATGCAGCCCCGTCCACGGCAGCAAATGGATTTCTCTATTGAGAGGGAAATTGAAAGTTGCCATGCGTACATTTTGCTATGTGCACTTGCTTCGCGTCGTAACAAGCATTTCAACTCCAGTGGCCAGGACGACGTTTACATCCCTAATGATGAGCCAGTCAGGCACCAGTGACTTTAGGGGTGTTATCTGTGGAAAGCAGAGGTGACTGAGTGTGTTTCTCTGCAGTCCGCAGTTGGTCCACTTAAACGAAACAAACAACAGAAAAGCACTTTTCGAAGATATTGTCATGCCCTGTTATTTAAAAAAATAAATAATCTGATTTGATTATGCCACCTTTACGCTTGTTGCATTCTAGTTTGTGCGTTGAGAAATTATGCCAGCGCGTGTATTGAGGGCAGACGCTGCGGACAGAAAAATCAACAGGAGCAAGAGAAAGATCTGCGTCACACAACTCAGCCCACGCCGCGAAGAAAGACTCGATCCCAAACAGTCAAGACTAGAACTGGCGCTGTGTCTCTGTAAAATAGTTTTTCAAATTAGTTGCCCTAACTGGTGGTCCTGTATAGCTCAGTTGCTGGTGACGCCTGTGTTGCGGGTTTAGTTTCTCCACGGGGGACCAGGACGGTAAATGCACAAACACTTATGCGCTAATTTAAATGCTCTGGATAACAGATTTTGCTCAACTCAGTGCTTGCACAATGTGCAGATGGCTATTTCTGCCGCTTGCTTTTTCCCCCCTCTTCCTTCAGCCCTCTTCCCTCTTCCAAGCAGCTGTTTGAATTGGAGGGGGGACAAAATTGGGTTCAAATGTCAATCGTGGTGACAATGTGATGGTCTTGCTTTCGCCTCTGTCTGTTTCACTGGCAAGCTGACAAAGGTTGAGGTGTCCCGATGAGGTGGGTGGGGTTAAAGCAGAGGAGAGACAAGGCTTTGGCATGCAACAGTTCAAGCCTCTCTGCCTCTCTAACCCCAGAGACGGTACCTTTCCCATATGAAGTCATTCCACAGCTCTGACTGGCTTGGAGCCTAAGACCGTTGGTTTTACCAAAGCCCCTTCGCCCTGGAACACTCATATTTCTCATGAACATCTGATTCATTTTCTTGTTACACTGAGCTGGAATGTTCTATCCAATCTTCAGATAATTGTTTTCTTATTTAATGCATGTTTTTCTGTCTTCTGGGAAAGATGGATTGGTGCTCGCTGTTGCAGTAGATTTCTCTGCTTTGGCCTACATTTTGCTTTACAGATGCACTGCAAGAAGTCTCTAGGTGAAGGCCACACTGCTGCAGTAAAGCCCCATTCTCAACAACCTTGTTTTAGCTCATTAACGAGGCTTAATTATTTCCCTTAACATCTATTGGGATTCAGTGTTGTGGCAATCTAAGAGTTGATGTTCTGTTTTACAGCACATAATCACCAGGCTGAGTTTAGGTGGTGTGGGTCCTTCTGCAGACCCATGTGCTCATCCCTGTCTATAGAAATAAGCCCAGGATCTCAGCCAGTATTGTTAAAGCCCGTCGTCTGTTCTCTGTGGTGCAGAACTGCTGACGCAAGGACTATTTTCTTTCCCCCTTCTGAATTTTTAAGTGTCTGCCTTTGTTGCTCTAGTTTCCACTGCCTTGCACCCACGGGCACATCCGATATGGAGCGACACTGGTGCTGTGTATGTAATTTCGCCTGCTTCCCTCAGTTGTCTGTGATTGTTTGGTGAAGAGACTGAATGTGAAGGAGCGAAAAATGTTTTCTTTTTTTCTTCCTAATTTCCCCTCAGGTGCGAAACACAAGCTGCGCTTATCAGTTGCAAACACATGAGGCTGCTTTCTTTGATAATGTTTTTAAAGGTTTACTTTGTAACGAAACTTGAGTTAACGGTGCATTACTTTCTGCTCGCAATGTTTATCTGAGTTCAAGTTCGATAAATTGGTAATCTGCAAGCAAACTCTGATGTGAGATCACAGGGGGATCAAGGTTCATTGGGAGTTAGTTGTGCGATAGGCTGAGGCAAAGACTGCATCGTGTTTAGCCGAAATGGTGTGGGGCATCAAATGTCAGCTGCAATCAATGGTTGTCCTCATGACTCATTGTAGGACACAGTTTTGAGCCATTCTGAGCGGGTTAAGCTCTTCTAAATTTTTTTTAGATTGAACTGGGACATTGCTCTCTGGCTCAAGGGACCACACACAGATATGGTTTAGAGCTTGTTGTTTGGGGCAGTGCATGTAAACGAGCTGCAGTCCTGTAAGCTTGGCTCTTTAATCTTGAGCATCAAGGTCAGTTGTCAGTAAACTTGCCATACACTGAACATGTAGCTAACCTTCCACAATCATCTTGATTAAACATCTCAACAACGTGGGAGTTTGCTCTAAGGCACTTTTACCTCAGCCGCCATGACTTATTCAGCAAGTTAGCACTGTAGGATGCTAGTGTTTGTAATTTTGTTTTAAAATGTATGTCCAATAAATCTTGTTTAAAGAAAAGAACAATGACGTACTGTAGATTTGAAATTGGATAGAGGCGCTATAAAATGTAGGCTTGTGGGACATTTTAAAATATTGGGAATGGTCATTTCAATTCACTTTTTTGCAGCAGTTCCTAAACTGCTTTGCTTCACTAGAAGCAGAGATGAAACAAGGTTGATTAGCATCATGTAGATGTTGACAAGAAGCATTCATTCTTTCAATTCAAGAAATTTTTTTAGGTGAGCAAGGAAATGTCATCTTCTGTGTCTGCGGCAATGGGTAAATATATTATGGCAACAACTGTATAAAGTTACATTATTCTTTTTTTATTAGAAGCTTAAATAAAATAATAAACCTTTTAATCTGTGCAGCGTGTTTTTTAATTTGTTTTGAATACTTATGATCTTTGAGAATGTTTTTGAATTCATATTGGATTGCGAAGGTGTTTTGGAGCATCTGTCTCATCTCAGCAACACTTCTGCTGATGATAAATATAGACAGGAAGCATAAAGTTAAGCTTCTTAACTTCAAGCACGGGTCGCTTTGGGTGATGCGCCGGTTTTGCTTGCGGAGTAGCATGTCTAAATATTCACTACCAGTCAAAAGTTTGGATGCACCTACTCATTCGAGGGTATTTCTTTATTTTTACTATTTTCCACATTGTAGAGTAATAATAGACATCAAGACTATGAAAATCACATGGAATCATGTAGTAAACAAAAAGTGTTAAACACATCAAAATACGTTTTATATTGTAGATTCTTCAAAGTAGACAGACACCATTTGCCTTGAAGACAGTTTTGAAAACTCTTTGCATTCTCTTAACCAACGTCATGAGGTAGTTACAGTTGTGCTCGTAAGTTTGCATACCCTGGCAGAAATTGTGAAATTTTGGCATTGATTTTGAAAATATGACTGATCATGCAAACCTTTTATTTAAGGATAGTGATCATATGAAGCCATTTATTATCACATAGTTTTTTGTCTCCTTTTAGATCATAATGATAACAGAAATCCCCCAAATGGCCCTGATTAAAAGTTTACATACCCTTGAATGTTTGGCCTTGTTACAGACACACAAGGTGACACACAGGTAAAAATGGCAATTAAAGGTAAATTTCCCACCTGTGGCTTTTTAAATTGCAATTAGTGTCTGTGAATAAATAGTCAATAAGTTTGTTAGCTCTCACGTGGATGCACTGAGCAGGTTAGATACTGAGCCATGGGGAGCAAAAAAAACTGTCAGATGGAAAAGGATGTAAAAAGAGATCCAAAGTCTTGCAAATGCCAGTCAGTACTGTTCAATCACTTATTAAGAAGTGGAAAATACGGGGATCTCTTGATACCAAGCCAAGGTCAGTTAGACCAAGAAAGATTTCAGTCAAAACTGCCAGAAGAATTTTTCGGGATACAAAGAAAAATCCACAGGTAACCTCAGGAGAAATACAGGCTGTTCTGGAAAAAGACGGAGTGGTTGTTTCAAGGAGCACAATACGACGATACTTGAACATAAATGAGCTGCATGGTCGAGTTGCCAGAAAGAAGCCTTTACTGCGCCAATGCTACAAAAAAGCCTGGTTACAATATGCCTGACAACACCTTGACACGCCTCACAGCTTCTGGCACAATGTAATTTGGAGTGACAAGACCAAAATAGAGCTTTATGGTCACAACCATATGTGCTATGTTTGTAGAGGGGTCAACAAAGCCTATAGTGAACAGAATACCATCCCCAGTGTGAAGCATGGTGGTGGCTCACTGATGTTTTAGGGGTGTGTGAGCTCTAAAGGCACAGGGAATCTTGTGAAAATTGATGGCAAGATGAATGCAGCATGTTATCAGAAAATACTGGCAGACAATTTGCATTCTTCTGCACAAAAGCTGCGCATGGGACACTCTTGGACTTTCCAGCATGACAATGACTGTAAGCACTAGGCCAAGTTGACCCTCCAGTGGTTACAGCCGAAAAAGTGAAGGTTCTGGAGTGGCCATTACAGTCTTGTGACCTTAATATCATCGAGCCACTCTGGGGAGATCATAAACGTGTGGTCCGTGCAAGACGACCAAAGACTTTGCATGACCTGGAGGCATTTTGCCAAGACGAATGGGCAGCTATACCACCTGCAAGAATTCAGGGCCTCATAGACAACTATTACAAAAGACTGTACGCTGTCATTGATGCTAAAGGGGGCAATACACAGTATTAAGAACTAAGGGTATGCAGTCTTTTGAACAGGGGTCAGTTTATTTTTTTTCTTTGTTGCCATGTTTTGTTTTATGATTGTGCCATTCTGTTATGACCTACAGTTGAATGTGAATCCCATAAGAAATAAAAGATGTTTTGCCTGCTCACTCATGGTTTCTTTATAAATGGTAGACATATTACCAATTCTTCAAGGGTATGCAAACTTTTGAGCACAACTGTACCTGGAATGCATTTCAAGGAACAGGTGTGCCTTTTTAAAAGTTAATTTGTGGAATAGCTTTCCTTCTTAATGCGTTAGTGTGGGTTTACAGAGAGTGACAAAGTAGGGTTGGCATACAGATGTCCATCATGATGTCTGTACTGTGGTAGTCCATATTATGGTAAGAACATTAATTTAATACATGAAGGCCAGTCAATCCGGAACACTTCAAGAACTTTGAAAATCTTTTGGAGTGCAGTCGCAAAAACCATCAAGCGCTATGATGAAACTGGCTCTCATGAGGACCACCACAGGAAAGGAATATGGACAAGTTCATCTTCCCTGAGCACCAGCCACAGAAATCTGCAATTAATGGCACCTCACATTTCAGCCCTAATAAATGCTTCACAGAATTCAAGTAACAGACACATCTCAACATCAACTGTTCAGAGGAGACTGCTTGAATCAGCATTGCTGCAAAGAAACCACTTCTGGTTTCTTTGCTGGGCACCAATAAGAAAAGACTTGCTTTCGAAAAAACACAAGAAATAGATATTAGACCGGTGGAAATCTGACCTTTGGTCTGATGTGTTCAAATTTGAGAATTTTGGTCCTGTAGGATATTTGCCTTTATGTATATTGGTCACTTTCGTTAATCACGTAGCCGTCGAGAGTCAAGGGAGAGATTTCAACTTTTTTTTAAATTATCGCAGTAAGTCTTGCCTCTTGACTGTTCAAATCAATCTCTACCATACTTATGGTTACAACCCCATTTATACTGGAGATTTGGCTACCCAGAATTCAACACTGTACCTTAAGCCCATTGGCAAATTTCGGTTGTGAGCTTTGACAGAACATGACTTCAGTCAATCAATCAAATTTATTTATAAAGCCCTTTTTACATCAGCAGTTGTCACAAAGTGCTTTTACAAAACACCCGGCCTTAAAACCCCAAGGAGCAAACAACAGTAGTGTTGAATTTCAGTGGCTAGGAAAAACTCCCTAAGAAGGCTGAAATTTAGGAAGAAACCTAGAGAGGACCCAAGCTCAGAGGGGTGACCAGTCCTCTTCTGGCTGTGCCGGGTGAACATATTAAGAGTACAAATTGTAATAATTAATAAATGCATGTGGGCTGAGTCCAAAGTCTATTTAAACTTAGTCCAGGTCGGAAGCATGACCAGATGACCAGACAACACGGGGAGGTGTCAGCACAGTGGCAGCTGAAATCGTCAGGTATCGTCTTGATCTGCAACACAACCAGGAGGACTTTGGACCGGTACAGCAACGGGTCTTTCAAGCCTGGTACTCCTCAGGTGTGGGCCAGGACCTCATGTCCTCCTAAGTTTAAAACGCAGGGGACAGGGAAAATTTAGAAAATGCATTCCTTAGATCTACAAGGATTTATAGTGGAGAAGGAGAACTGACCCTACTCCCCCAGCACAATAATATAGCAGCGTAAGACCTTGGGGCTGAGACCGGGGGGTCCGGTGACACTGTGGCCCTATCCACAGTGACTTCTTGTGAGCAGCTATAAAAGTATGTTCTATTGGTGTTTAAACATAACAAGCATGCATTCATACAATAATTTCACACTCCCCCATCACACATGAAAGAAAAAACATTACATGTTTGATCAAACTTTAAAAGTACAATTCAGTTTCTAATGAAAAGAAAAGGCCCATACCCTTATGTTACAAATGATAAACAGAACAACAACAGATGTATCTGAACAATGGGGCCATATTGTTCCTTGAATGGCAATGAATGTAAGCAAGACAATCGACACACCCCACTCTGACGCATAACTCAATGTATGACAGTCATCAATCCCTCCCCCACCTCAGATTATACAGGTCGAGGTAACATATAGTCATCAACAGGCTACTATCATTGTTAACGGTGTTCAGCAGAAAACCAGACCTAACATGATCTTAATTAAAACATTTCCCCAAAGTCCATTAAACAAACAAAAAATCCCACCATGTCCATATCATGATTCATGCTACAATATCATACAGACGACTCATACATATCCGGAAAGTACCTCTGACAAACTCTACCTTTAATAGGGAAAGGTTCACTATTCAAACATACCAGGACAGCCGTTGTAATGTTGACCACTAAGCGCCATCAGAAAGAACATGTTGTCCAATACTGGGATAGTCTTTGTACAGAGTCCCCCACCTGCCTTGCGAGAAAAATACCTTCATATGTACATTGAGGGAAAAAATTATTTGATCCCCTGCTGATTTTGTACGTTTGCCACCACTGACAAAGAAATGATCAGTCTATAATTTTTATGGTAGGTTTATTTGAACAGTGAGAGACAGAATAACAACAAAAAAATGCAGAAAAACGCATGCCAAAAATGTTATAAATTGATTTGCATTTTAATGAGTGAAATAAGAATTCGACCCCCCTCTGCAAAACATGACTTAGTACTTGGTGGCAAAACCCTTGTTGGCAATCACAGAGGTCAGACGATTCTTGTAGTTGGCCACCAGGTTCGTACACATCCCAGGAGCTGAAAGCTCTTTGGCATCAACTCAAATTTGTCAAACAGCTCGCAAATGTGATAGTACTTCAGTACCTTCCCTCAGGTCTGTGAAATTGGCTATCATGTATTTATAAACTCCTTTAGTTTTGTGGCACATACCTAACTAAATAATCGGTTTGCCCTCTTGGGGAAAAGCTGTTTGACTAAATTGGAAGGGAGAAAAACTCCAACCCAAGTTGCAGTGGTTTACCTGCTGCAACCACCAGGGCAACTGTGTTAGCATATGCACAGCACCCACAATTAGCATTTTCAAAGGCAATGGCCAAACTAACTCATGAGAAACACAAACATAATGTCTTAATTAACCTCCAAAATTTATGGGAAATTCTCCAACTCTGTTCAATTTGTTATTTCATTTTTATTTTAAATAGTGGCAGTCAGCCAAACCCTAAGTTACAACTTTTTTGCATATTTTGACCACATAGGTGGTTCTATTGACATTAAAACTCTATCAGCAATGGGGGATGTCTTTAGTTCACTACCCTCTCTTTAATTGATTTCAAAACCATACATTCCTATGTTAAAGCTATTGAGTGTAAAATGTGTCTAGCCTTCACATAATGTATGATTATCCGTCTAAAACTGAGTATGCTTGTGTTGGGGAAATTATCACAGATGAAGTCTGAACAATCAAATTGAACCCTTGGTAATACCCTGATTTAATGGGAAGGTCATCCTAGGGGGTCTCCCCTCCTTCTTGGAGCCTTTGGCCTTTACCCACTAATTTTGAGCCATAAATAAAGGCCTAATGCATTATTTTGTATATATGAAATTTAAGTTTCTACATGTAGAAAATCTGACATGGTCCTCTGACTGTAGTAAGATATGTATTCCTTTCAATTTAGCCTATATCCTTCCTTAACTGAGGGTTTAGATTTATTGTCCAACCCATCCAGTATTTAGCAGTTTGTAAAAACGTGCTTGCCATATCTACACAGCTACTCAACATTAGGATGGAAATTCAGAAAGCTCATAAGAATGATAATCTAGACAAAAACAAGAGAATAATGATGCTACTAAAATGAAGGCACAATAATGAGTAATCTCAACAACATTCAGTTTAGTCAATTTACTAGGGATGCACCGACGAGTACTTATATTTGGGTACTTGCTGATACCAAGTACTCAAAGATGCACTAGGTAGGATTTTTTCTGTAAAAAACCGAATGTTTTGTCCCCTATAAACATGTTTTGGACCGGGTTCTGGTGTTTCCACGATTCTCTTGTCTTTTCACTTGACAAAAAGTCAGTTATCGTCACCTATATTGATAATTATTGTGTTAATGTCATTCACGAATGAAAGTAAAATACACGTTGTTGTACCATGAAATGAAATAGCTTTGTCAGTGTAAAGTTTCTCTTCAGTCTCGCTAGCAATTGCTCAATTCTTATGGCTTTTCCAAGTAGTAAGATTCTAGTAGGCCTATTTCAGGCTAATAAGCTATTAAAACGGCCAGTTTAACACAATGCTTAGTGGTGTCTAGCTAAATATTCAAACTTTTGCATGACAAAATGATCTAATGTTGAGACGCAATTTTATGACAAGTTAGTGTCCCCCCATCCGTCCCAATACTGGCATGCAGTGTCCGAATTGTAACTTTTTTGGGACTTGGCAGGTCATCCACCAGCCAAGCATACTTTTTATTGGCCAAAATAATAATTTCCTTTTTGTGTCATGTATATATTAATTTCAGTAAATTTCATTGAGATAATAGGGTATTTTGTTGAATACAAACTTTTTATTTTCAATGACAAATTAGTTGTTTCTGCTTTTATCTTTAACATACTGGCCACACGCAGAACAACTCATCACCACAGCCTCAGCATCATACTGTAGCGAGGCTCTTGAAACTCCTTTATCTCCAGACCTCCAATTCTCACAAAACGTTATTTTTCTATGTGATGCTACAAACATGTTTTTTATGTATTGCAATAATGTCATCCCTTTACATCAGTCTCTCTTCCTTGTCAACTTAACATTATTTGACAATACTTATTTAACATCATTCCCTACTAACCTAATTACTCCCCCTCAATTAACAATTCTTAAAAAACTGTTAATGAATCGCCTCCCAGATGTATAACACAGTCCCTCTCCAAACCTAATGAGCAAAAGCAAATTTACAACAATAACGTCCAAAATCTGGTTTTCTTTATGTTAGAAAGGATTTCCACATTAACTTACTTAAGCTCTAACCATTTCTCAATGTGCTCCACCTTATAATATTCTTTACCACATATATAATGTATTTTTTAATTAGTAATTTGGTTAATTTCTATTTTACCCACATACTTATTTCTTTGAAAATATACACAACCCTTTGCAGGCTTTTATTTTAAAGGCAAAATACAGTAAAATCTGACGTCTTATTGTTGCTGCTGAATGTATATAACGTTACCTGCATGACGTTAATCCATTGTGGTTATCGAGCTGTGATAGTTAGCTAGCTTTTTACCTTGAGTTGTGACTCAGACTTTGGCTACCTTTATATGAATGTGACCGCCGCTTACTGATAGTTCAACACAAATGTGCACGTACACAGACGCAGCCAGTTATTTTCTCTGACCTCACTAGCTAGTTTGTTACTCTGAAGGTGCAGGACGTTGTTGCTCTACTCTGATGCTTGTGTGATAGTAAACTGTGTGCGAATCATTGAATCTTTTCATGCTCTGCTGTTTCATTTTTTTCTGCCCGCGGACTGTCTCTGGACATTTTATGATTCCAGTGTTGGTGTTAGCTTTTGTTGTGGTTCTACAAAGTTTGCTGTTGTTGTGGTTCTGCACTGCTAACATTTGCATACTCATTGAACTCTGCGCTGTGTTGTGTCTAACGATGTTTGATCAAATTGTTTGTGTTAAATAAGTGTTTTTCCTTTCCTCCTTGACAATTTAGCTGAGCAGAGCTTGCACTCTACTTGTGTCATTGCTGACATCTCCATCTTCCCGCTCTACCAATCTGAGTTCTTTATTCTATACTTATGTGTCCAGAGACGACACAACCATCAAGTTTCACTTAATGTTTCCATGACGTGGTATCGGCATATTTCTATGAGTAAGACTACAAGTACCTGAGCCCAGAATCGGCCCGATACTGGTATCGGTGAATCCCTACAGTTTACCATTTTAGAATTCAGACTCCATTAACAATATCAGGCGTTGGTTTTTAAAACACAAATACCATCACAGTTATACACTGCTCCAAAAAATTAAGGGAACACTAAAATCACACATCAGGTCTCGATGAAGGAAATATATTAAATATAAAAAATCAAAATCTTTACTGTACATTGTGTAATTTGTTGAGAACAAATGACATAACAACAGTCAATGGAAACCAAAATCACCAACCAATTGAGGGCTGGATTCAAAATCAAAGTAAACAATTGAAGCATTGGCTAGCATGTGGAGGTCTGTGCGACCCTCTAGGGATATGCCTCCCCAGACCATTACTGACCCACCGTCAAACCGGTCATGCTGGATGATGTTGCAGGCAGCATAACATTCACCACGTCGTCTCCAGACTCTTTCACGTCTGTTACATGTACTCAGTGTGAACCTGTTCTCATTTGTGAAGAGAATGGGGCACCAATAGCGGACCTGCCAATTCTGGTGTTCTCTGGCGAATGCCAGTCGAGCTATGTGGTACTGGGCTGTGAGCACAGGTCCCACTAGAGGACATCGGGTCATCATGCCACCCTCATGGAGACAGTTTTTGAAAGTTTGGTCAGAAACATGCACACCAGTAGCCCACTGGAGGTAATTTTTTGTAGCGCTCTGGCAGTGCTCCTCCTGTTCCTCCTCGCACAAAGGAGCAGTTACTGGTGCTGCTGCTGGGTTGATTCCCTTCTAATCCAGTGCACCTGTTGTCACTTTCATTTGCACCAAAACGGATAACACTGATTCACAATTGCTTATGCTTCCTAAATGGACAGATTTATTTCCCAGAAAGTTTAACTGACTTGGTGTTATTCTGTGATGATTGGGTTCCCTTAATTTTTTGTAGTGTAATTGGAAACTCAACCAAAAAAAAATTTATTTAACCAAACCCAATTTAGCATCTCAAATAAGATATATCTAATTTCATTGTGGGGAATAAACTCCATTTGGGCTGTTTTCACCCTTTTTTATAGGCTGTGTTATATATTGGATTCAAATTCAGTCATCTTGGGAAACAGTGTGTTTTTTTTAACGTTAAAGTCTATTACCATGTGGATCCTTCATTCAACCACTTATCCTTTCCAGACAAGGAGAGAGGAAACATAATATTTTAACCTTCTGTAAGAAAACCGTTAGATTTTACCAGATTTGAAAATTATCATTGTACAAATTTCTAATTTATCATTTGGTTTTGATATCCCCACGTGTACTAGCTTAACTGCTGAATACGTAGTAGGCTTTTGGTGGGGCCTTTACTGAAAATAAACTTTCTGGATGCATTAAAATGTTTGCCTCTGGTTTACATCAAACATGACAAAAAATCAAAACAGGCTATTTCTTGAATGCCTATTAAAACATGTTATTTTAATTTTTTTAAATTAATATTCAATTGGATAAGCCTGGCCGTTAACGAGGAGATTGATCTGGTCTCCTTGACAAGTTCCAGCTTTCTCAAGTGTTTATGTACGATACATTTTTGGAAATAAACATTAAAACTTCAAATCAATGATTATAAAAGTTCACGTCAGTTCCTGGTATCATCCATTTTGCTGTGTCCCAGATGAGAGATGCCATTTTGGCTGCTGTCATTCGGCCAAGTGGACAAAGAAAATACATTTTAGCCCATTTTGATTTTCTTTTTTGTCTCCTCTTGGCCATTTTGGCTTCTCTTTTGTCCTCTCTCTGTTAACAAACAAACTTTCCTTTCTCTTTCCATCGATCCTCTATGCATGACTTCCTCAGAATTCATCTTACTTAGCCGGAAAACTTTATTTTTCTTTTTGTTAATTTCGTTTTCAGTCATCGTTGGTCATGATACTTTTCATTCTTGATGGTGTCCTTTTAGCAACATTATATTTAAGCATCACTTCTCTTCGGTTGTATTTGCATAACTGAAGGACGGCATTATTTATATTTTACTTGTACAAGTCACTGTATAACTGCAGAAAACGCTATCGCAATATGATCTTGCACAATTAACAATGTTAAGCTTCTGCACCTCTTCTCAGCAACACGTGGTCTCTCCCGTTTCCCCCTGGAGATATTTACACATAATTCATGTCCTTGGCCTAGACGATAGGGTAATACTAGGTCTTATTTAAACACTCTTTCATTTATCCACCCCGAGAGAGTTACGCAATATCAGTTGCGGCCTAGACAGGGAGAAACTTGGTCTTAGTTGGCTCCCAAATTCTATAGCGATATTGACATGTTCGTGGCATCTAAACATAGCAAGCATACATTCACACAATAATTCCAAGGTTCCAACTGTTGTGTCTGGTTTGGACTATCATTTGAGATGATTTGGGATGAGTCAAATGAGATGATTTGGGATGAGTTGGACTGCAGAGTAAAGGAAAAGCTGACAAAATGTGCTCAGTATGTGGAAACTCCTTCAAGACTGTTGGAAAACAAGCCAGGTGACTACCTCATGACGCTGGAAGGGAGAATGCCTAGAGTATGCAAAGCTATCATCAAGGAAAAGGGTGGTTACTTTGAAGATTCTGAAATTTAAATGTATTTTGATTTGTTTAACATATTTTTGGTTACTGCATGATTCTATTGTGTTCATAGTTTTGATGTCTTCACTATTATTCTACAATGTGGAAAAGAGTAAAACTAAAGGAATACCCTTGAAGGAGTAGGTGTCTTCAACCTTTTGACTGGTGCTGTAAGACCTATTTTTCACAATCGTTTTGGAGATGTTATAGTGACGTGACGTCTCTGGTCTAGTTTGGCTCACATGAAAATTCATTGGTCAGCTGTGGCCAGGTTTTCTGATGTTGTAGTCTAGAAAATAAGGAGCTTTTCGAACCTCATCTATAGATGCTATGCTCAAGGTTTGGTGCAGATCAGTCTGTAGATCCCAGAAGGGTGGGGAATTAGATGATTTGAATAAAATTGAAAATATCTGGAAATCCATCATGGCAGACTTTGAGTCTACATGCAAATTTGTTCCTTGTGTGGAAGTGGAGCTATTTCCTTTGATCAAAACCTCCAGCAATGCTATTCAGTCTGCTGCGTGTAGAGTAGCCTAGTCTGTTCATCGGTGATAGTCCCTGCTTTCATCAATTCATTGCCAGCTGTGAAAGATACAGATAGTTAGGGCCCTATGATTTCCGCGCTGCGGGAAATGCAGACAGAATCGTGGAATTTGGTAATACAAATGGAATCAACTGTAAAACGTGGAATATTATAGAATTTTCCATAATTTGGCTTAAGTTCATCTTTAAGACAAATTCTTTAAGCCATTCATTCATCCAGCGAACTACTGCTGTATCTACAGGTGCATTTCAAAAAATTCGAACATCGTGGAAAAGTAAAATTTTTTCTATGATTCAAATCAAAAAGTGACACCTTCATATATTCTAGATTCATTACACATAATGTGAAACATTTCCAGCCTTTTTTGTTTCAGTCTTGATGATTATGGCTTACAGCTCATGGAAATCAAAAATCCTGTATCTCAAAATCTTAGAATAAAAAATTTATAATACAGAAATGTCAGCCTGAGAAGAGCTCTAATCAGCTAATTAACTCCCTGAGCCTTCAATCTCTCAGTCTGGTTCAGCACACACAACCACAATCATGGGGAAGACTGCTGATTTGACAGTTGTCCAGAAGACACTCATTGACACCCTCCACATATAACGGATTTTGTAAAAATAAAAAAATGAATTTCATAGCGCCCTACTATTAATGAATGGGGTCAACAAAAACTCTGCTCTAGCTGTTTTACACGATACCATGTTTTTTCTGCCTGTTTAAACAATTAGGATTTTAAGCATCTAGGATTGTGGTATTGTACACGTGTTCTACACATTTTTGTATGCCAACTTGGCTTTTTATACTTTTGTATCCATCTTTATTTTCTTCAGTTGAGAGGGAAACTGTTGTGGCGTTATTTTCTGTCTGGTAATTGAGCTGTAAGAGCTTAATCTGTCATATTTATTTACCTGCCTTGAATACACAAAGTAATTACCATTGATTAGACCTATGCTTGCAAATTGTAATTGGTCTATCTCAGTTTGTCTTGATTTGATTAAAAGTTATATCCTTGCCCACCAGGGGTAAGTTAGCTTCACTGAACCATGAGGTTTAGTAGCTTGGGACACTATGTGCAGGAAATTCTGTAAACTGTGAGCCTAGCTCATCCTACAAGCCATAAAGCAGACATTTTAATCCAAAGCAGCATACAGTCATGCATGTGTACTAGGGATTTACATCGATTCGATATGCATTTCTATACATTGGTTCTGAGACTTGACCGGAACAATGCATTTGTTTGAAACCATTTAGTTGTGGTTTTATTATTAGTGGAGTGAATCACTACGAATTGGTTTAGATGCAACACAAAACGATTCAATGCCCTAACATTTCTTATGTAAACATAGTTAAAGATGCAGTCTTGAGATTAACAAAATCATTTTTGCCGGACTGCGTAAGCCGAGCCGGCATAGAAGAGCGAATATCTCTGAGTGAGTGAGTGAGTGAGTGAGTGAGTGAGTGAGTGACCAACCGACCCTGACTGACTGACTACCCCTTGTTAAATGGCGTAGTGGTTAGAGACGCGGGCTACAGAACAACAGGTCCCGCGTTCGACTCCCGTAACAGTCTAAACACATTAATCCTGAGGTTCAGGACAGACAAAAACTTTGCTGGCTATAAGCTTATGTAGCTAAGTAATAGGAAGCCTAAAATAAAACAGTTCTGTTGGATATTAGGATTTGTTCAGGATGGATGAACACTTTGCTGCCTACACGATTCTCTCGTCTCTTCACTTGACAAAAGTCAGTTATCGTCACCTATATTGATAGATACTCAGTGTCATTCATGATTGGCTAATTAGCTGTTAAAACGGCCAGTGGTAAAAGAGGATTTGTTCAGAAGAGACAAAAACTTAGCTGGCTACAACCTTTCTGTAGCTACAGGAAGACTAAAATTAAACTTTACTGTAGTGATGGCCAAATGAGGCTTCATTATCGTTATTTTAGCAGCCGGATATTATGCTGGCAGCACTCAGATTTTCATTATCACAATAAAAGCCATAATTGAAATGTATAAGGCCATATAGTTAGCAATCTAGTATGTAAAAAAACAACAGACAAGAACAACATTGGAATGGACATTAAACATAAAATGACAGACCAGATTGACAGACTAGATTGTTAACTATATCGCCTTATATAGTCCATATAGTTCAATGATGGGTTTTATTTTGAAATAGAAAATCTGAGTTAGTGCTGCTAGCATAATATCCTGCTGCTAGAAGAACGGCCATCACCAGTTAACTGTTATACTGCGACTATTTCTGGTGTATTTTCAAATTATGTCTTAGGATTTCTTCAGGATAGTCAAACACTTCGCTGGCTACACGATTCTCTCGTCTTTTCACTTGATGTAAAAGTCCATTATTGTCACCTATATTGATACAGTAGTTTTGTATCAATGTCATTCACGAATGGCTAATAAGCTGTTAAAACGGCCAGTGGCAAAAGTCATGCTGTTCATAGATACTGTTTGTGGTGGAGGTAAACTTAATAAGAAACGTTACTCAGTTTAACACGATGGTTAATGGTGTCTAACGAAATATTCAAACTTGACAATATTATATAATATATTAATGCATGACAATATTTTATAATGTCAATATGCTATCCTGACACCCGGCAAATGGTCAGCTCTGTGGCGTACACAGCCTTTCACGTGGGCGACCTGGGTTCGAATCTTGAGCGATCAACGCTTTGTATTGTGGGCCGGCTGAACTAGGCTTGCCTGGTTTCTTGTTAACCTCCCTTTTTGGGCTGGGTGATTAATACAAACTGCTTTAACAAATGCCCTTGTTGGTCATTGGACGGTGAGTAATTTGTTAAGGATTAATTTGTTTAAATTATCTGTGTTTCTGTAGATCGTTAAGTGCTCTGACAGTTCATAGTCTTACATGCACATAATTCTTGCAGGCAGGGCTTCATTTGCTACTGAACTTTTTGGTTCACTAGCAGATGTGCCAGAAAGATTCATAATCTACCGGCTACTCATTTTGGTAGCTATCTCCCATCCATTTACACCATAAAACAAGAATCTGACTGTTCTGTAGTAATTTGACATTGTTGCTAGCAGAAAAAAACTGAAACTAACATTGAAAACCACCATGTGTATGAACAAAACAGTGGGGGGAAAAAAACTGGCTTCAGGAGATTTTAGGGTAAGTATCTTGCGCAGAATTTTTGTTCTCTGTGCAGTCATTGTTGCTGTGCAGTCTCTCCTCTACTGAAGACCATACACACTCTGGATTCATTGGCTGGCTCAGACTACAAGGACTGGACACTCTGCGGTTCTCAAGTCGCACTAGAATACAATAGAACATCTACATTCATTACGCATTTAATGGTATGCAGAAGTCAAGGTTCAGTACGTACCGAAACCTTTAAGTCACGTTCAGTACAATTTGGGTAAAGTGGAAAAAAACATGCAAAACATAACATATATTTTAATTTATTTTGAAGTTATAAACTTTGCCCATTGCCACTGTATTTAAAGCATGCAGTAGGTTGGATTTTTTTCAGTAAAAAAACAATTACAGGATTTTGCAATTACACACCGGTCAGAAAGCCGTTCCGCACCAATGCCCGATAGAGAATGACATTCCGAACAATAATATGAAAAATAGAATTACCTGTTCCAAAAAGCGCTAACTCAGAGTTTGACATTATTCTTAGTCTTGCTAACGTTAGCTTTGGGTTCCTGGTTGCTAGCTAATAGTCTTGCATGTTTTGCCTGTTTTTTTTCCACTGTTCCGAAATCGTACTGAATGTGACTTAAAAGTTTCAGTACGTACCGAACCGTACCGTTACACCCCCAATAAACATTGAAAATGCAATTCATGTGTCTAACAAAAAGTTAATGTCAGGAAAAAAAATATGGTAACACTTTATTTAAAGGCCATATGCATAACACATTATACATGTACTCATAATGCAATATAATACAATAATAATGTAATATAAGCATAGTTATAGACACCCGTAAAGACTCATGAAGATTTGTGATGTTGTATACAGATATACATAATGCATTATATGTTAAATTTTAATGAACTATAATGTACAGATGCATAGCGCTTCACAATAACTGGGAAATCTTTCCTCAAGGATCATACAGCACTGGGATTCATCTAAAAGAAGGGGTCAATGAGCAGCAAATGAGCAAATCACTATTAGTGCATCAATCTTTTTCATGGTGTTATAGCACATTTATAAGCCACTATAAAGTCATCTTTGATTGCTTTAGGAAAAGTGATGACATGTCTGATCACACAAACATAATTCACCATAAGACATTGCTATAACATTATAAAGTGGTCATTGGCCCTCCAACAATGTGATGGGCAGAGAACAGACCCTTGTTTATTACCACAGAAATGTGCCTGTATTCAAAGAAAACTCTCATTAAATAGAAATGGTGCCATTTGTATGCCCACGAAAAGGCTAACCCTACTCCGTCATGGTTTTCATTCTCTTGGGTAAAATAGTCACTATCAATCTGTAACAAAATGATATGCTTATACTACATAAATTATAAAACTATAAATAAACTATAAAAAACTATTCAACTAAATGAATAATTTCTTATTTTCTTTGGTATTTTTTATATACAGATATACAATGATGATTGCTGGGTAATAATTATGTTATGTTGTTGTCCAATGTCAAGTCCAGAGCGGTCCAGAGGTGGGCCGTCAGGGCCAGCAAGCCCTTCTCTGCTTGCCTAGTGATGTCAGAATCAGAACATTATATTTTTATAATTTAATGTATATTTTCATTAATGTTACATGTATTTTACAAAGTTCGTTTCCATCAGTCTGTTGACGTAATTTCATTGCTATTCTCTCCCTCAGTTGGGCTGCTTCCAGTGCAGCTAATATAAATCAGAGCTTTTATCCAATCAGATTTTTCATCTGTGCGGTCTCCGGCATGAAAAATCGACCCTGATATGGAGGAATTTTAGGGACTTTATTAAATAAATATATACACCCTGAAATAATTAAATAAAAAGTGAAATATATAATTGAAATGATAAATAAAATAAAGAATAAAAAACATGTAACATATTTAATGGTGTATTTCTACATTTAACGATTTATTTCACAATTTCATATTTCACGATTTATTTATTTCATGGTTGCAGTAATTTTTAAATCAGACATTATTGAATCTGTCATTAAATCTGTCAGTTTCACCCATCAAAGTTGGAAGGGCGTGCTCTACCAAGTATTGTTTTTTGATTCATTAATGTTAGGCAAGCCCTCCAGCTTGCCTAGTCGCCTATGTTAGCATTTTTACTGTATTATATTGCATTATGAGTACATGTATAATGCTGTATAATGTGTTACGCATATGGCCTTTAAATAAAGTGTTTTCTTGCTGTGGCAGCTATGTTGTTTTTTTGATGTGCCATAGCGCCACGGTAAAATGAATGTAGTGGAAAGGCTGGAAAGCACTATCGGTCTGAAATATTGGGAAATTTAATGCAACTGATGATTACATTTTGGCCTTTAATCGGCCGATAATGATTGCTGGCCAATATCAGTGCATCCCTAGAATACCCAGTTCTATCAGCAATAACAGTTGCTAAAGGGTAAGCATTGAAGCAGCTCAGAAACTGTGCTCTTGTTAAGCTGTTTCTGAAAAGATGATTGTGTTTAATGAATTGGCTTTTTTCACAAAGACATTTTGTTATAGCGGAGCTGAATTAGGCTAATGCCTTGCTATAGCCAGAAAAAAGATGGTCATTATCATAATAACAACATGCAAATGTTTCAGGGGAGAGAAACCAGGAAGAAAGCACATGATAATGATCCTAGAGAAAAGGGAGCTGAAGGCAGAAGGATTTTCATTTTACAATACTGTTCAAAACCCCATTATAATTTGTACTTCTTTCAGCATTTCATTCTTGATGAGCCACTGTCATTGTCACAAATTGTCATGAAATTATTGTCCTGTCGGGTAAAGAGAATGTGGAAAACTTGTGTGCATTGAGGACCAGCATGTTCCGTTTGAAATGAGGTCACAGCATATTTGTGAGGCAGTCAGCCAGCTGGGTTATGTGTATTGGGGCTGAGCCTGAGACCAAACCTTGGGATGGGTGGGTACATTAGAATTAGGGATGGGTTGGAGAAATCAGTACTGCAAACTGTGTTATTGCAATAGTATTTATGCTGTATTTATGTTTAGAATGTATGAATATATCTTTGCTATGGTACACCCAAGTAACAGTTCAACTTCAAAATAATGAATAGTAATCTTTTCAATGGCTTCTCAGTGAAGTTTAAGAAAAAGCTATTTATTTCAAGTGTTTCAGTTTTTAATTGTCCGTGCTTTTATGTCTGTTTGTTACCAGCTTCTAGAGCATCACAGTACATTGTTATCAGAATACTTAGGGTTTACTTACCATACCCTATATGGTGGTACAGTGTTTTTTATATTTCTCCACTTTCCTGTCCAATAAAACATAAAATGACCGAAGATATGTATGTATATAAAATAATAATAAAGTAGGCAGAGAACAAGCCATAAAGGAGGTGCAAAAATAGTGATCATGTCAAAATGATGTTGTCAAATATTATTTCAAACACGTTTGTATCCAGTGGTCTGATTGCTTTTAAGTACACGCATTCATATAAATAACAGTGTCTTAGATATCTAGCTTTGATTGTCTTTATCAGTCCTGGTACTCCTAATTGCTTATTTATATCCATTCTTACAATTACCAAGATTCCTTCCTCCAACTCTGAGAAGAGTGGGTGTTGCAATGACTGGGACACAGCCACTGCTACTTCGCTGATGCTAGCAACAACACACAGCCACTAACAACTGGAAAACAATGTTCACATCATTGGGTGAAGGAGAGATCGCTTGTAATACTGAACCTTTTGGATGTGTCGTTGATTAATAAACTAGCCTACGTAACAAGTGTTATCCCACACCCAACTGATCTTTATCACTAATGATGTGTTATCCATAGAGGTCAAAGCCCCTATCCCCAGACTAACAGTAAACAAATAAACATAAATAATTTGCTTCTAATATTTACAAAATACAATATACTGTGTTTATCAATGGAGAGGAGAGCATACGAAGAGCTTTACGCTCAGACACAGTACGAAGAGAGAAGAACTGTAGTTTAATAACATTAGTAATAGAAACGGTTGCACAATACTATATGCTTTTAAATATATATCACATGGTTTATACAATATTGCAATATCATTTTTATACTAGTTTGTTGTATCTGCACCAAAATTATTTTTTTCCCCTTTATCTTGTTCTCAATTTTTTTACCTCTGTAATTGATCAACATCATTTGTATTACTCTTGTCTCTCTGCCAAAGACATGATAAGCAATGTTTGGAAAATTGAATCGCAATTAAATCACAGTAGGGAATCGCAAACCATAGATATTATTTTGAGAATCGCAATACAAATCTTGTCAGCACTACAGAATCATGATAATATCATATTGTGAGTCTTGGCGATTCCTAGACCTACTCTTTACTACAAGTGTAGATATTCACTTCTGCATAAAGTGATTAGATTAATTGGTTAATAGCAACAGGTACACTATAACTTCCCAAGCAAAATCCGATTTCTTTGACTTCTTGAGTCTTGGAAGGTCGCAGCTCATCCCTGGTATAAGCTATTGTGATATACACTGCTCAAAAAATGAAAGGAACCCTCAAATCACACATTGGGTCTCGATGAATAAAATATATTAAAGATCAAAATCTTTACTGTACATTGTGTAATTTGTTAAGAAAAAAAATGACATAACGGTCAATGGAAACCAAAATCACCAACCGATTGAGGGCTGGATTCAAACTCACACCGAAAATCTAAGTAAACAATTGAAACCACAGGCTGTTCCAAATTGTGTGAATTTTATCACGGCAACTCATAATGTGACTCAGTAGTGTGTATGTCCTCCACTTGCCTGTATGCACTCCCGACAACATCTGGGCATGCTCCTGATGAGACGGCAGATTGCATCCTGGGGGATCTCGTCCCAGACCTGGATCAGGGCATCAGGGAGCTCCTGGACAGTACGTGGTGCTACTTGGCGGTGTCAGATGCACTGATAGATAACATCCCAGAGGTTTTCAATTGGATTCAGGTCTGGGGAACGTGAGGGCCAGTCAATGGCATCAATGCCTTTGTCATCCAGGAACTGCCTACACACTCTGGCCACATGAGGCCGGGCATTGTCCTGCACCAGGAGGAACCCAGGGCCTACTACACCAGCATGAGGTCTGACGATGAGTCTGAGGATTTCATGCCGGTACTTAACAGCAGTCAGGGTACCATTTGCTAGCATGTGGAGGTCTGTGCGACACTCTCAGGATATGCCTCCCCAGACCATCACTGACCCACCGCCATGCTGGATAATGTTGCAGGCAGCATAACATTCACCACAGCGTCTCCAGACTCTTTCACATCTGTCACATGCTCAGTGTGAACCTGCTCTCATCTGTGAAGAGAAGGGGGCGCCAATGGCGGACATTCTCTGGCTAATGGAAATTGAGCTGCACAGTGCTGGGCTGTGAGCACCGGTCATGTCAACCTCATGGAGTCTGTTTCTGACAGTTTGGTCAGAAACATGCACACCAGTAGCCCGCTGGAGGTCATTTTGTCGGGGTCTGGCAGTGCTCCTCCTGTTCCTCCTCGCACAAAGGAGCAGATACCTGTTGTTAGATATCAGCCATTCGTAGAGTGGTGAAATAACGATCGCATACCGGTCGTCAAGGGAGAGAGTAATTCAATTATTTATTGCAGCATTTGGTAGTCTGTTGTTCATGATTTTACAGACTCGATCTTACTCGGTCTTACAAACATGATCTCAAAGAAACTTCCGGTCGTCCTCTACTTTATAGACATCGCAATCCAGAATACACAACAAGGTACTGTAAGCCCATTGGCTGATTACTGTCACGCTTTGACTGAACGTGACTTCATGTGTTACTGTGTATGGATAAACGGAAGCATACATTCATACACTTCTACACTGACTTGCTGCTGGGTTGATGCTCTTCTACGGCCCTGTCCAGCTCTCCTCGTGTAACGGCCCATCTCCTGTTATCTCCCCCATGCTCTTGAGACTGTACTGGGAGACACAGCAAACCTTCTTGCAACGGCACGTATGGATGTGTCATCCTGGAGGAGTTGGACTACCTGTGCAACCTGAATGGGCTGCAGGTACTGCCTCATGCTACCAGCAGTGACACTAGCAAAATGCAAAACTACTGAAGAATCAGTCAGGAAGGATAAGGAGAGAGCAATTGTCTGTGTCCACCACCTGCAAAAGAGTTCCATTTTTGGGGATTGTCTTGCTGTTGCCTCTCCAGTGCACTTGTTGTTACTTTCATTTCTACCAAGACAGGTGACATTGATTCACAATCGCTTATGCTTCTTTACTGGACGGAATTGATATCCCTGACGTTTAGTTGACTTGTTGTTATATTACAGAGCATTTTATTTGTTTTGGGATTGATGGTTTTTCTTGGCAAAATGTTTTTTTTTGGCGGTCACACAGAGCGTTGAAATCAGTCTTCTACTTCTTGACAATCTTACGTGCATTAATTTCTGCCTTACAATCAATTGCCAACATCTTTATTTGTGAGCATGCATGTGTCTGTGCACGTGACAAAGTAACCGAAGAATATGAAATGAGTAGCCTATTTTATTTTATGATTCCTTCCACAAAAATGGATTGCAATCCTATACATACTGTATATGCTGAGACTTTCATGTCAAGAATTGTCATGCAGATGTTATTTTCTCCATTTCCATCTATATGCCTTTCTTTCTCGTTCAGTCCTCCACACCTTTTCTAACCGACACGCTTCCTCTGTGTGAATAGTGTGAGCCCATATGTCTTTCTGTATAAGGGATTTAGGTTATCTCATGCAAAAGAGGAAATCCTGTATAGTTCTAAGTAGTTTAACTCAGGCTGTCTGTCCATGTTTTAATCTGCTCCCCATATTTCACATTTGAGCGAACAAATCCTCATATTCTAGTCTGGCGAGTATGGAAAGGAAATACTCAACATATCCAAGAGGGTTTTCTTTTTCTCCCTGGGTTGTCGTGGGAGGAATGTGGAGGAGTAACTACTCATCGCTTCTCAGAAATGCAATTGCCACCGTTAACTTGTCAATTCGTCTGACGGTGGCTGATGTTGGCTTGCGTTATGGGTTATTTTGTCTGTTGTTTCTTTGCAAACAACAGTTTGAAAGAAACTGAGCTTTAGGCCTTACTTTATAGCAAGAGCGAGAATTTGGAGGTAGTGTAATCTAATTATCATGTCTCATTTTATTTGATAAAAATGCCCTTTTTTGATAAAAAGGCCTTTTTCTAGATGGTGACACCAAAGTTAACAACCAGACAGCTTTTCTGTCTGTTATGACTGGTAATATCAGCTGTGAGGGGTTTTGTCACTGTTGTGTGTGTGACCGTCCCCTTCTCCCACCTGTGAAGTGCTACGTCACTCTAAAAATGACAGATGTCCACCACCCCTAATAAAGGGTATCTAGGCCTCAACAGCTGAAATAACTCCCCTGCATGCCACCCAAAAGCTCACCCTTATTCTCTCTTTATCTCTTTGTGTCTCTTTCTGTCTCTATCTCTCTGTCTCTCTGTCTGTCTGTATCTGTCTACTTCTGCCTTTTTGCCTCTGTCTCTCTCACTCTCTCGAGTTTTGGGTGTTTATATAGAAATGCGAAGCATATTGGCATGACGTCTGGGGGCTGAATGCTTTAAGTGTTCATTTCATTGTTTAGTCAACAGGAGATGTTTTCATTTGATTCTGCTGACCGTCACTGTCTGAGCCTGTCCTGTGCAATGGAAAGTTGTCACCCACATGCTGGCTGTCAGGGACTAGGCAGGCAAAACCTCGTCAACCCAGGACACTTCTGGGGAGTGACATGGATGTGGGCCCACCATGCAGTGACCTCTGCATTGGGCCGAGTTGGCAAAATCACTTGTTTTGTTCTGGAATTATGAAGTGTTTGATGTTATCAATGTGGCTTGTAGCCTAGTTGTTCCCATCTGATAAAATGTAAATATGTATGTATTAAAAAAAACCCGTAAAGTACATTTCATCCCATGTTGGCTTCTGACATAACAACGAAATGGCGCATTTAATTTAAAAGCGGTTTTGCAGTTTGGGTTTTTGCTTAAAAACCTTAATACCCAGTGTTGAGACCTTCCCAGTAACCATTGTACAGCACTTATCCAGTCCAGCATGTTAAGAACACTAGTGTTATGTAACTCAGCTGTATTCTCAGAGTTCAGCCTTGTTCTTGTTTCTATGGCAGGGAGAGGAGATAGAGGAATGACCTCTCTGTGGTCTTCATGTTCCTCCATCTATATCACCACTACAACTCTGCCAACAGCTCTCTAGCCTTCGTCCAGCTGGTTAAATATAGAGGGCTTTTTGTGCTCGGTCAAATAATTTCAATATGGAACAACTAAGCATTTCACTGTTTTATTCGACATACATGCTAAGTGTCATGTAATTTGATATTTATTAAGATAATTAAGTCAGATTTCTGTTTGCCATCTTCCCAATTCTATTGTGTTTTCATTCCTCCAAACAAATCTTATTGTCACATCGAGTTTCTAGTGGACTGATTTGGGTATGCCAAATGACGGACATTGAAAAAATGTCTTTTTGTCTTTCGTAGAGGTCCTTGAATTTGTTGTACAGAAACTCTGTTTGACATGAGTATGGTTGGCAGAATGAATAGACCCATGCTTTCATTATCACTACTTTACCCCACTAGTATGCACAGCATAGAGGTAGACCCAGTTATAATCTGACATCTGTTGTAACAGCTCCTTAAAGCGGTCCACTTACATATATATCTTAAGCCTGGGGATTTATATAATTAAAGTAATAACTAACCCTGCTCATTTGGTTGTTTTATAACTGTAATACTAATTTGCCCTAAGCAGAGCGTGGTGAGTATTGACAATGGCTTGGCTGTATCCCAGCGCTATCAAATGTGGAATTATTTTCCGTCTGTAGCTGCTTCATAAGCATTTTTAGCAACATTCTATAGTCTGATAAAGTTGGGTGACGTTTTCCCAACTCACATGAATGTTGACATGTAGGCTCGTCCCTTGCAGGTCTTTTGATCAAATGTCCACTTATTTCCCTGTACTTTTAATCATTATTATGTATTAACTGTGTTAATAATGTCTTCTTGTGTTTATAGGATTGCCTGACTGTGTCCTAGAGGAACATTAAAAGTGAACCCCAGGAAGAGTAGCTGCTGCCTCTGCGACCGCTAATGGAGTTTCTAATGAAATCGTAAAAGGTACGCCAGACCTGGAGGTTCTGTGCCTTTCTGGATGAGAGAGTACCTCCTCACTGTGGCTGGTGTTTCCTGGGGAAGAGACCCTTACACTCACCCCGCTGTTTGGAAAAGGGTACGAACTTTCCTTCTAGTGTCCTGTCCGAGCAGTTGTCAAGCCACCTCACGCTACAGACACGCGAGAGCGGTTAGTGCACAATGGGCCACCCCAGCCCCAGACAAGATCTGCTTTCATCCAGAGATCTGTCCAGTGGGAAATAGTGTGTCATCATGGAAACTGTGATGGGCTTGTTCATTAGGCTGAGCCTAATCACTCCCATACTGGTTGGGTGGGAAGCTTAGGACAGGCTTCGTTGTGTGGAGATGTTAAAGCTTTGAGATTTGGTCTGGGTATGAACGATATGGTTAATGCACATATTAGCAACACTGGCTGAGTCATTTTAGTAGTCTTAGGTCCTTCTGTGTCTCTAATATACTCACAAGTGGCTACAGTATTACAGAGCTCAGCAATAGACTTACTATGGGTCAATTGATCACTGGAGCGAGAGAAAACTAGTCATCGCTCCTCTAATAAGACAAATAGCCTGATGCTAAGTGGGAGGTGGAAGTGCCTGTACCCGTCACTTGACATTTGAGCGGAGATTGTGCACCGGTGCTTTGCGGCTTGTTCAGCAGGTCTTTTAATCTTTTGGGCTTTTGGTCTTCAGACGTTAACAGTTATAACACAATAGATCCCCAGTCAAAATTTGGGTTTGCATTTTGCACTGATATTGGGTTACACAAATCCATGAATATTCTTGGCTGATACCGACAGATGAGTCTCATCTGGGCTGAAAATGTCACTTTTTGGCGACATCCAACATTTTGATGTCCAAACAGGCCATCCGCATGAATGCATCCAGAAAGCGTATGCAGTATATTTTATTTTACGTCTGATCAGTCAGCCATTCACTGAACTCACAGTCCAGCGGTATAAATTTCACTGCCACACAGCCCGTAACCTAAACAGTACTGCTTTAGTAGAGTGCTGTCAAAAACCATCCACCTGCCTAACCCTAATACCAGGGCTGCTTTCTTCAGAGATGGCAGGATGTTTTATTTGTACTAAATAAAGTGCTTCTTTATGGTATTCTTAAACCATATGCCATATACTTTTTTTAGTACAAACTACCCTGCCCTCAGCAGCAGGCATGCATGTTGCACAAATACAGCTCAAGATTATTTGATTTAAAGTTTTGGTTGCCTAGTAATGGACTTCAGTCACATTTTAAACCAAGGAAATGCCTGTTCAGTGGAGCTCGAAAACATCTCCAGAGGTTTCCTGTTGGCATCAAAAACCCCGTAGTGGGCCCATACAGATATACTGCTATATCTGAAAAGGGTAGATATTCAGGTCCCAGGTCGTTTTAAATTACTAATGAGGTATGTTTGTTCTAGGGGGGGGTTGGCAAGCAACATTTCGTCATGCTACTTGGCTAGCTAACATGACTGTTCATTCAAAGTACCATAGCCCATGCACATGTTGGGAGAGCACTGGAAGAACAGACAAGAGATAGGGTACTCTTGCAGCAGACGTCAAAAGATTTGCCTAATCAAAGTAATTCAATGCTACATTTCACTCTAAAGTAATGGTGTTCCTGGCGGGTTTAAATTCTGTTTGTTGCCTTAACTTTTGAAACCCATTTCAGAGCTGTGCGTGCATGCATAAATGCGTGCGAGCAAAAAGGAGTGCAGAGTTTGAGACAGGGAGTACGGTGTGTGAGAGAGGGAGTACGGTGTGTGAGAGAGGGAGTACGGTGTGTGAGAGAGGGAGTACGGTGTGTGAGAGAGGGAGTACGGTGTGTGAGAGAGGGAGTACGGTGTGTGAGAGAGGGAGTACGGTGTGTGAGAGTGAGGTAGTACGGTGTGTGAGAGTGAGGTAGTACGGTGTGTGAGAGTGAGGTAGTACGGTGTGTGTGTGAGGGTCTGGATTCCACTAGACCTCTGAAGGTGTGCTGTGGTATCCAAGACGTATCCAAGATGGCACCAAGACGTTAGCAGCAGATCCATTAAATCCTGTAAGTTGCGAGGTGGGCCTCCATGGATTGGACTTGTTTGTCCAGCACATCCCACAGATGCTCGATTGGATTGAGATCTGGGGAATTTGGAGGCCAAGTCAACACCTTGAACTCATTGTTGTGTTCCTCAAACCATTCCTGAACCATTTTTGCTTTGGCAGGGCGCATTATCCTGCTGAAAGAGGCCAATGCCTTTCAGGGATTACTGTTGCCATGAAAGGGTGCACATGGTCTGCAACAATGCTTAGGTAGGTGGTATGTGTCAAAGTAACCACATGAATGGCAGGACCCAAGGTTTCCCAGCAGGACATTGCCCAAAGCATCACACTGCCTCCGCCGGCTTGCTTTCTTCCTATAGTGCATCCTGGTGCCATGTGTTCTCCAGGTAAGCGACACGCACGCACCTGGCCATCCACGTGATGTAAAAGGCAACGTGATTCTTCAGACCAGGCCACCTTCTTCCATTACTCCGTGGTCCAGTTCTGATGCTCACGTGCCCATTGTAGGTGCTTTCGGCGGTGGACAGGGGTCAGCATGGGCACCCTGACTGGTCTGCGGCTACGCAGCCCATACGCAAAAAACTGCAATGCACTGTGTGTTCTGACACCTTTAAATCAGTACCAGCATTACATTTTTCAGCAATTTGACCTACAGTAGCTCATGTGTTGGATTGGACCACGCGGGCCAGCCTTCGCTCCCCACGTGCATCAATGAGCCATGACCCTGTCACCAGTTCACCACTTTTCCTTCCTTGGACCACTATTGATAGGTACTGACCACTGCAGACCGGGAACACCCCACAAGGGCTGCAGTTTTGGAGATGCTCTGGCCCAGTCATCTAGCCATCACAATTTGGCCCTTGTCATAGTAGCTCAGATCCTTATGCTTGCCCATTTTTCCTGCTTCTAACACATCAACTTTGAGGACAGAATGTTCACTTGCTGCCTAATATATCCCACCCACTGACAGGTGCCATGATCACGAGATTATCAGTGTTATTCACTTCACCTGTCAGTGGTCATAATGTTATGGCTGATTGGTGTATGTTGATATTGTTACTGTAATATAAGAAAAACAAAGCTAATGACCGTTAGCTCGCTTTGCTTATTTAGAGTGCAGCCCACTCTAAAGTACATGTAAAATCCTAGCAAAGATATCAGCATACTTAACTAGTTTGACACAAGCTAGCCTGTCTCACAGGGAAGACATTGTCCCACAGAAAAGTATATTTTGGTTAAAGCATTCAGGTCATCAAAATGTTAGGAAGTTTTACAATTAGCTGTAAGTAACTCTGGATAACAGCATCTGCCTAATGATAAAAAAATTAAAAAGTAAACCAAATCATGTGCCTTTATGACTGAATTCAATTACGTTTTCCAGCTTGCAAGTACCTTATTAATTTACTGTTTCAAGATTGCTATCCAACCAGCCTGCTAGCTAAACTTTTTACTTTAGCACCAGTGTTTGGTGGGTAATGTGTTTCCAAATAACTGTAATGATTGAACTTTTTGCGGTAAGGAGTAAATACAGTTACTGATCACAGCTGTTCTTGTTACTCCATTACCTTCTTGCCTGTCTGTATTTTGCTTATCCATAAACTTCTCTTTTGAGTTTATTGCACACAATGCATACAGCGCACTAGAGCGCAAATATCTAGAAACAAGATTACTCTGCTACATGATTCTACATGTACGGCTGCTGCCCACATGACCTGATGTATAGCTTACACAATTTTGAGATCCAAAAAACGAGTGCGTAGTGTGCATAAATGTGCTGTTCTTTGTACCTGTCCTATCTAGTTTCGTAGCAAAAACATAATACAGAGGAAGTAATCACAAACTCTCCATGGTAGAACTATAAAAAATTTAAATTAAGTGAGAGGCTGCCATACTGGAAATGGTTTGATGTCGGCTTACTTATGACTACTAAAACAAAGAATACAACTGGCAATAGAAAGTGTGATCTTGCCCTGCTGTTTTAAAGAATGGCAGCAAGAGATCTGACGAAGGATGCAACTGCTTTGCATACCAGTCAGCAAAGGCTGACATTATTTATTTTGCAGCCATTTCTGTCAATTTCTGTTGCAAAGATATCGTGTTTTGTTGAAGCTGGGAGACCCTTCAACCAAAGGAGAACATCACTTGAGCCTTCAACGGTGGCCACAATTTTCCTTCACTCCTGTGCGGTGTTATGACATTTGTGAAAAAGTTCCGTCAGCGACGTTTGAATTATTGAACTGCTATTGTTGCCCAAGTTCAGTAGCTGAAGTTTGGACTGGAGTGGCAGATTGAATAGGTTGCATTAAATTCATCCTATTCAGTCCTCCTGCCGACCTGCATAATTTTAGTTTTTTGTTAGCCTTATCAGTGAATAGGCTGTCAATTGGGCTATATAGTCAAACGTTTTTCAAAAATAATAATGAATATTCAATTAATGAATGTGTAATAATTCAAGTAATATTTATTGACAAAAGTTCTTAACAAATGTTTCTATTAAATGCTAACACAGATTGAAAAGGATGCGTTGATCTTCCAAAAAAAGCATTTGATGTTATTAGAAAAACATCAATACATAGCACAGTTAAATGAGAGGTACCTGCCAGCAGCTTTTTAAACATTGCATTTAAATACAGTACCAATCAGGAACTGATGATGAAATAGTTATGTTACTTGGACTGTTCAGATAATTTAGTTTAATAACCAAAATATTTTTGTTGTCAAACTATCATAGGTATCACGTCATGAATTCAGACCAGCTATTAGTGTCTTGCCCTTTCTAATGTTAAAGTTGAAATACTCAAATGTAATTCCATTACCTTAGTCAACATAAAAGTTTACACACACTTCCTGCTTCCAACAAACATGCAATAATTTTATTTTTCTATGGTATGAATTTACTCTCAAATACTAGACGGAAAAAGTGTCTACCAACTTGAGCATTTGTTTACCTTCTGTAGGGAGGTGGTGAAAGAGGATGAATTATGAACTTTCATGAATAATTGAAAACAATTGGCAGGATTGAATAATTAATGTGAGAGAAAGGCATCTCCTGGAGCCAGTTGCTGTTCTGGGACAAAATTACAACACGCGCCTGATCCAGCTAGGCTGCTTCAGCCTGGAGATTGAGTCAGGAGAGACAGAACTTAGTCATATGATGCATATTTAAGACCTCATGGGGTCTTTTGATCATAATTGAACCAGTGTCTTGGTACAGTCACATACTTCAACGGTGGAAGAGCTACATATGCCCCACATTGTGCTTATTTGACTCAAGTGCAGAGTCTTGTTTTCCATTGGGGGGAAAAATGTACATGAATAATGAACAAGCAATCCCTCCAAAAAAAACATATGCAAGCACAAACCAACTGTTACATAGGCTAAATGAATATGCAAACAGACATGCTACATAATCTACTACACGATACCCAGGCCTTGTATTAATTTTTTTTCCACCTAATGTACAATCTACAAGCATTTAACTGAGTTAGTACTTAGGTATCCCGATGGAATTCCACATTTTACAACTAATCATTGCAAATTTGGTAATGTTCTAATACAACGCTTTATGTTCCAACCAGAGCCCCTTCCCTCCATTTGGATTAGACCCTATACTGCAGTGGTTTTCCCTGACAGCTGGTAAAGCGAGGGCACGTCAGACTTTGAATGCTAATGAAATGGGCCTTTGAGTAAATTGATTGCGTCGGCTTTACGGTCAGCGCTGACAGATAGGCCCAGGGCACAGAACATTGATTTATTATTTTGCTTGTGTGTCTTTTACCTGCTTTCAATTTATTCTGTTAAAATGTACCCCTTGTTGTTTTCAGAGAAGGAAATGTCTGTCTTTTAAATAAGATTTTATTTGTTAGATTTATATGTAGGCTGTAGCATTGTGGATCATTGTTTGAGGAATGCCTGAATGGCTTATGCATTGTCAGTTTCCTCTAAAAGAAAAATCTACCTCCAGTCCAGACGAGGTCAGAGCAGAGGACCTGCTGGCTGTTGTCTGCCTGCCCGTAGCCTGGGCGTCTAGCCTGTCTCTGAGTCAGTACCTGTGGCTCTCAGGGGCCTCGTTCCAAACTGCCAGCTCAGGGCGTTCGTACGCTCAGGGGGCACTTTAAAACACAGACGCTCATGCAGGAAAAACAGGATGCCAAGGACAACCGCTAAACTGATGGGACCCATGTGGCACTAAATTGCACAGGCCAGTGTGATAGTTCATTGTGACAGGCTGGCTGGGTTGGCATTTAAATGCAGAAAGGCTTGATGGGGCTAAGGTGCCAGTGGACGCGCCAGTGTGAGTTTTACTTGCCATTGGCTTCTGCCCCTGAAAGTGGGCCAGTGCTCACTGATGACATAAACCTCAAGTGATAGTGGGTCCACAGTAGTGAAAACCAACAGTGGTGTTAACCTGCCTTACACACCAAATAACCGTAGTTCATCAGGGCTTGGTTGAGAAATAGGCATATATGCATGTTTGGCGTTGCCTTAACTACGCCCCCGGCTTAAAACCGGAGGGATAGCGATGTCACTGTAAGTAGTCTGCCTAAATCTGAGCGGCACGGCTTTGACACACAATTACAGAGGCGACAGTTATTATGGTCTCTACAAGATATTAGCGTCTTTGACACTTAGCACATTTTTTTTTGTTGAGGGATCAACACAGAGGCGAACAACAACCGAAGCCAACACGTTAAGCCAGTTACTCTGAGCCGCCGCAGCGTTCTGCCATGGCGTCCTATCAATCCACGGCCCCTTGACAGACAGCCAGTTGGCAGATGGTCTCTGCGCTGGCCTTGTGCGTGCGTGCGCGAGTGTCTCTCCGCCTTGCCCAACATCCCCCGCCCTGTCCTGTTTTTCTCTCATTTGCCCTGATTGATCGATTGTGTTTTTCCAAGCTAACCGGTTTTCCCTCAGGTAAGTTACGGGCACAGCACCTGTTTCAGTACGACAGCTTCTTGCCCTCTCTGGTCATCTTTGAATTTGACCTGAATGTGTTCCACGAGAAGGGTTAGTTTGCTGCCCTGAATTGGTCTAGCCGTTTCTCTTGTTAATGTAAACACCGCAGATCTCCGGAGTGGACAGTTGTAGGGAGAATATAAGGATGGGCCGCATTCAAAGCGATTTGTAGCAGCTGATTTCAGACCTAATAGCTGCTTGGTTGTTTTGCAAGGCAGGGGTAGGCGATTCAGTCAAGCCAAGGTCTGATGTTTTGGTGGTTGGTATTTTTTTATGTAATAATTGCACAGTTTGATTACATTGCAATTCACATAATGACTTATTTTGTACTTGGAAACACATTTCCTATAGAAATGTTACCTGAATTCCTGGTGATTTTAGACTTTCTTAGCATGCTTGCTTTTTATTTCAGGCAGACACACAATGAGACAAATGTAATATTGAAAGGCTTAGATTTGTATCACATTATTAAGGCAGTCTTCTTCACAAGATTAATGTTTTCCTTTACACTTCGAGCCAAATCCTGACACGTGGGAGGTTGGTTCCGTATCTGTAACACACTGGGAAAAGAACAAGCAGGAATACAAGACCTTGATCTTGGTTCGTTATGTTGGAGAAGAGGGAGAATGGAAATGTTTCCATGATGTCCCCTACAGCTGAGCGAAATGCACAAAAATCTATATCACAATAAATTGCCTGAATTTATGTAATAACAAAAAATAACATTCATGGCCACCACTGTTTCTTTTTCTTTAAACTGCTTGTTTGATCTTTGTAGCCATGTAATTTTCCTTTAAAAAAACCTATTCCATCTTAAACTTCACACTTTTTTTATCGTCCTATCTCTAACATCACCCACACATACGGCACTGCTCAATTGAGACCCCATCGACTCTTTAGCTGCTGTTCGGTTAAATTATCTGTATGCTTAAGCAGCCTTTACTATGCTATACCCTTTTCATAACAGGTTATGTTTAGGAAATCACAGGATACTGACATTTACAATGAGAGAAGGTGGCCAAATAAATCTAGCCCTCCCTTCCTCAATAATATACTAAAGGGGACTCTTTTATTGACTTATTAAACATCGCTTCTCTCCGTGTGTCTTTCTACTTCTCTCCCATGTTCCTTCTATTCTCCCCTCTCTGAGAGCATGCCAGGCCTCTTGCTAGACTTCTTGAAATGTTGCATTCAGTTGTGTTTTACATGTCTGGTGTTTGTGTTACAGCTGAATTACAACAGGGCTGTCAGAATCTACGAAGCGTCTCAGAACCGTAATTCACAGTTTAATCGATGAAACATTCTGCACGCTAACAACATCCGCAAAGCGTGTCTCGCTTGAAGCACCATGATTTTACGCTTTCAGTCTATTTTTCTCGTCAGCACGAGTGTTTCAAATAAACTTCCAATATAATAAAAATAATAATACAATATGAATTCACAAATAATCATTATGATCATAAAACTACGTAGGTAAAATGTTGAATCAATGTACACGCGTTGAAAGCTTAGTTATCGTTTTTTAGGCTTCTAATGAAAAAAAGGTTTTATGTAGGTGTTGTTTCAACTACCTATAACTTTCATAACAATCCTTTATCCATTGCTGAGGAGACCGTGGAAGACTACACCTTTGCTCACCCAACTATCATATTGATTGAATGAATGCTTCTAGTTGACATCTGCGTGTAACGAGTTTTCCCAACCATTTGTGCTGTATGTTTGCAGCTGTAATCAGTAATTAGCATCACAAGCTAACAGCTTTGGGATTTCATTTGTTTTAAAGAAATTATTCATTACTGTATTGTTTCAAAATGTAGATAGCTTAGATGTGCAGAGGGCAGAGGCAGGCCTACACCCACTGTTTGTTTATTGATGTAGGGTGTAATAAAAGCAAATTGTGAGAAAATCTCCACTTTTGTTTCACTGATGTTTGTAGCTCCTCACATTTCCAGTACAGTACCCCATAAACCACATTGATTGTGCTATGACAATATACATTTGCTGTTAGGCCCTGATGTCAATATTTTCATGAGATTTCCTTTGACATTTTTATTACTGGGAAATGTGAAAGTCTTTCATACCTGTTTGACACGTTTTTTTACACTCTTTGTTCAAATGGGAATAAAAATGCTCCTACTGCACTCTGCTCACTCTGTGGATAGCAAAGCAAACCCAGTTGGTTCAGCTGGCGAGAATCTTTAATAAAACAAAAAGGTTGTCAAAACTTGCAAGATACTTTTATGGTTATTGCACATTTTTTGGTTTATCCATACGTTTATTTATTCCTCCACAAATCAACTACTTTCAACTGGTGGAGTGCAGGAAAAAAAAGTAGAAAATGTTGTTTTTTAGTATCAAAATGTTTTCATTGGCTAGCCAGTTAGCACATTTAACAAAGCTAATTGGTTATGCCATACACATATTGATTATTTAATAGATGTTTGTGTATTTCATCTGGATGTTTTGGAACAAATATCAACTTTTGCTCACGTTTATTTTACCCAAATCTGCTCCGCTGGATGCTTACTTGAAGTCTATGCTATCATGAATTCTGAAGTGTAGGGAAACATCTTGTCTGCTAAAGTACAAGCCAGTGCCTCCAAACTCATTGGGCAGCACTTCAAGAAGCAGCAAGACAATGACCCCAAACATACTGCCATAGCAAGTAGGAAGTTTTTCTGGGCCAAAAAGTGGAAAGTTCTTCACTGTCCAAGTCTCCAGATTGAATTTCAGTTGAACATGCCTTTAATTTGCTGAAGATGAGACTCAAGGCAAAAAGTATTCAAAACAAACAACAGTTGATGACTGCTTTAGTACAGGCCTGGTGTCACTGTTTTATGTCTAGCGGGGTCAACAGTTCAGACTTCTGCATGAATATGAAAACCAAGTACTAAACATAAGTGCTTAATTTGGACATTAATCTGATGTAATACATGTGGTGCACAGAAATAGGGAAATTACACTGGCTATTAAAAGGTCTACATTACCTTACTAAAAATGCACCTTTTGTTTATGTCAAGTGACAGGAATTACCTTTGTATGTATTTTGGAATCTGACTGTAAATTTGAACACAGTTACAACCTCCTTTATATATTTATTGTTTGCAATTTTTCAGATAGATGATCAGTTCATTTTTCACATGATATATCTAGATTTCTGCCTTTATTTAAACGAAAGTTGCACTTTCAATAAGAATGTGTAGACCTGTTATCCACTGTATGTATAAAATGTGTTGTCCCTTCTAAATTGTCAAACCAATATGTACACAGACACCCTCAAATAAAAGAGACTATGCTTTGACTTCATAGTAATAGTTTGATTTAAAACCTATACACTATACACCTCCAAACCTTTGGTGTATAGTGACAAAAAAGAAAGAATTGCATCACTGTCTCTATAATTCTGGATGGCACCGTATTTATTCAGAATATAAGGACACGTTGCCTGGTAATCCTGCTTTAGTCACAAGTTGGTGGCTCAAGCTGTCATGTCTGAACAGTCCCATTTTACCATATGTGTCAGTTTTTTTCAGGATTCTAAAGAACAGTCATGTAGTTTTTTTTTCTTCATATTCCTGTTGTGAAACCGTTGTCCTGAGAATATTGTTCAAGTTCATTGAAATTCAAATCTCCTGACTCATAAAATAGGAATGTTCATTGAATCAAAGTAGACCATGTGTTTAGGGATAAGAACTTGGCAAAGTCTAACTCCCTTTTTCCACTTTTTTGTTGTTGGATTACTTCTATGCCTCCAATCGTATTGTGTTTTTAAAAAAAAAAATGTATTAACACATGAGCTGTGGTTAGGATTAAAAACTTGGAAAGAGTTGTTTTTTTTCTGTCTCAGCCTCCCAGGACACTAGAGCAAACTGCAACCGATGCATGAGGAGCGCTGAAATTTAGTGGCGCTAATGAATATCTCTGTTTTGTGGAAATCCATAGGCCTCTTCCTCTTAATTGCCTTCTCCCCGCGGTGGGCTTCAGTCTGCTTCCTCTGAATATGCCTCATCCACCAGTGTCCCTCCCTTCAACCAGACCGGACTCCTTCTGAGTTCTGAGTCCATCACCTCCCCCTCAACCCCTCGTGTCCTCTCCTCCCCAACTGTGACACCATCAGAGCAGGGGAAAGCGTAATGGCCCAAATTGGGTGTACTTCAGATGACGCCATTGAAATGAGAAATGCTTCTGCCACTTTTCCAATCACTCCCAAGTGCCTAGGTCGCACTGCCATGGGTCCCCATGGACCTAGGCCCCACAGCTATGGGTGCCCACACCTTGCCGTTTTAACCTCAAGACTTTGAGCAGCAGTGGAACTTTGTGGAACTCGATAGGGAGGTGACTGAAAAGTCAAGACCTTTTAATAATTTTTAACTCCATGGATGTAATGGACAGAATGTCCTCTCCAACACTCTCCATTTGTATCGTGTGAATTGCTCCGGGAGCCAGCATAATATTTTCAAAAGAATTTATTTGAAATAAGTGGCTGGAAATGCCTCGTGCTTATATCTTATCATGGTGTACACTGAATATAATTTCCTATTGGAAATGGGGTTTAGTGGAATTCTTTAGAACAGCCCAGTGCTGTTATCTGTTAAGGGGAAAATGTCAATTCACCCTCTGACAAAGCAAGGTTAGCACATTTTGAATTACTTGTGCTCATTCTCGATTGCTTGTGAAATAATTAATGTATTCTTCGGGGTTGAAATATGTAGTTAATGAGCTATTGAGTTGAATGTGATTGGTCCATGAGTAAGCCAATCTCACTCATTAAGATATGGGACCCAGCATACAAAGCGGCTTATATTGTTTGCGGTGTGTTTGCAAAAGGGGAAGATAAAAGGTGGGACTCCCTCCCAGTGTTGTGATTGGAGGACCCCGGACTCGGTGTCATTGATCTGGGTGTGTTAAGTAGCAGGCTGCACTGTGAGCCATCCTATGTGTTTTTGAACTGCATTGCTTATTCTATGAGATGTGTAGTCATAAATCTTGCTGCTTTCTCTCTGCTACTCAGAATTCTGGAAATAAGGCTGGCATGTAATCAACACATTTCCAGTGTCGCGATGCACATTCAATCAACTCTTCCAGCTCGTTTGTTCTTATTGACTGACTGTGCTTTGTTAAAGTTAGCGTACTTCTTTTAGCCTACAAAACATTCTATACTTGAAAGAATTTTACTGAGTTAAAATTTAAAGCCAGGAGGGTAAAGTACATTTTCAGCCTAACAGATCGATTCTGAGGAAACCCTCAGAGAGAGGGTCGGAGGTGCAAACAGTGTTGTGGGAGAGATGATCCCCTCACCACAATAAGAATGTTTATGGACCTGGTATTTAATGAGCTAGTGGCATGTCCTCTCTATAGGGAACACTTCTAATAGAACGGAAAAAACAGTATGTGGTTCAGCCCAGACTTTTTGTTCCAATGCAGTTTAGTCAATTCTTCTATGCAATGTGAGCATACGATCCTAATGCCATTGAGGATGGCTTAAGTGGCCTGTGGGCTTTAATAACCTCAACAGTAGACTCCAAGGGAATTTAGATAATGCAATAGCTTTGGGCTATAAGGTTCTTATCTGCAGTTTTGTCCAAATTGAGTTATTGTAATAGTCTGTTTTCTGTTAAATGTTCTCTAACTCAATAGTAATCTAAATATCTAAATATGTGTTAAGTTTAAAAGAATACGAAGGAAAAAAATATAGCTGACTTTATTCAAGCATATTGAGGGTTTGGAACTGAATCTGCAAAATAGTTTCTGAAAAAAGTTGGCATTAGAGTTCTGGTCCCAAGTCGGCCATTTGTCCCCTGTGACTTAAGATGCACAAAAATGTTCAGCCTATAAGATAACTAATGCAGCTGTGAAGACTTGAGCTGCCTTTCTCAATGCTTTCTGTGCCAGAGACCAGGGGCGTCCTCAGAGTTTCAGAATATTTAGTGCTCAGGCCTGAATAGCAGTTTCCAGCAGATTCTGCACGTTGCAGGCCATCCATCAGGCAGGACTGGTTTTACATGCGTTCGTAATGGCGGGAAAAATTCCACAGCATTTCAGTTAAATAAAATCAATTAAATGTTCTGTTTAGGGCACATTGGGGGTATCTGAAACAATAATGTATTTACAATTTCAAATAGGGCCCAGGGCACAACATTAAAAGATTTTGAAACTTACTGACCCCAAAAAACTATTTTACTGTCTCTCCTTCCAATTTATCAGTGTTACAACATATAACCAAATACTTACTTAACATGTTTAATCCTTTATGAAATGCATTCTGCCTATATAAAATGTAAAAAAATATTTTTATATTTCTTTCATTTCACATTTCTAATTATAATCAACCACGCATCACACATCACTGCTCTGCTCTTGACTGGCTAACAGCATGTGCAAAGAGCTGCAAGATAGTTATTTGTGCATGTGCCAGATTATGAAACAACTGGAGGATGTCGAGTTTATAATGCAATTTATTTTTTATTTTTTTATCTAAATTTTTTTTGCTAGTTTTATTAGTCCGGACTTCACTTTTTACTGGCCCGGGGCCATCGGACCATCGTAATTGTCGAGCCCTGGGGCAGTTCATGAAAACTTCAGAGAAGGTCCTCAAGTAATAATGGAGTGTAGAACAAAAGACATGGATTGCTTTCAGTGGTCATTTTGCCACTTTTCCTTTCACTGCGTCCTACACGGTATGTGAACATTGTAGAAGGAAACCAAAGACGGGTTCATCAAACAATGTGACAAGGTTCTTTGAACATCCGTAACACTATGTCATGATAACTAAATGCTGTGGTGTGGCCGGCCTTCCTCTACATACTGGCCCTAGTGCGCGGGCCTGGGTTTAAGAAGGGCTGGTCTAGAGGAAGTCTGTGTTTCCGCAGTTGATTTTAGTTTGCCGCTGCATGAGCTGCTGTGTTGCGTTGTTGACATGCATCCCCAGGGGATACCCTGTACACGTCACCTACAGCAACGAGCCGGTAGATCCACCACCAATTGGTCCTCAATCTGTTAGCTGCTGATTATTCCAATGCCCCTTAAGTCTGTGTTTGTTAAACCGACACTACAGATGGCCAGTTGAGAACCACTCAATTCCTAATTCCTCTCAGTGGCGCGGTGCTTGTCAGCGCAGATTGGTTTTCCACTGTCGTAAATGTACGGCCACTGTTCAGATACGGCCACTTGAAACACTTTGTTTGATGTGCCTCGGTTTTTTTTTGTGGGCACGCTCATGCGCGACCGTGTTACTCATTGAACTCAATACGCTGAGGTTTTGGGACATCCGAAACGCCCTGTAGCTGTTCGCTCCACAGACTTGGTCGTATCCGCAGTTAGTTGGTTTCCCCCAGCTGTGGTTAGCTGGTCCACCCCACCCCCCAGCCGAGCACACGCGGCACACCTCGATGAAGCTGTAACAAACGGTTTCTTCTCTAAAACATCAATCGCCGCAGCGGCTCCTGCCGTTTAATTGGCAGTGCTCGTGATGAATGTTCAGGATGGCCAGTCCTATTGGTTTCCTTTCCAATCCCACGGAGTAAACTCTGGCTCCCCCACGCTTGCATCACGTCAAGCTGATGTATCACTCTCGTCTCTCCTCGGCCTGTTCTCCTCATCCTCTCTCCTAACCCTTCCTAGCCCTCCTTCGCAGCCTGGCTTGGGTGTAGTATACCACCTCCTCATGCTCTCTCCTCTCATTCGCTGTCGGTTTCTATTCTACTGCTAGAGGGGATATAGAAGCTGACAAAAGCACTAGTGCAGTGTGGATGCTTTCCTGCATCGGGCCTCTCGATAGAGACGCACGCATACACACCCTCTGTCTCCCTCCCTCTCTTCATTTTAAGAAGCGATGATTATTAATCTCCTGCTCCAGGTTAAAGAATGCGCGCACTCCGCTGGAATGAATTGGGTGTCACCTCAGAACATCCTTTTGTGTTTGTCTGTGTCGTTTTTCACGGCGGTTGTAATAAGGTTACCAATATCAGGTGATGTCTGTTCGCCCACCTCGCCCAAATGAAGATTAACGAGGAAGTGTGTGTCTGTACTGGTTCCAGCAGGGACTGAAATAGATTTAGTGAATTGGCTTTCTGCTGAAGCTGTGGGTATGGTGGGGGGGGGTGCACAACATGGTTTCCATTATTCTCACCTTGCAGCCTTGTGGCACCTCCTAGTTAGTTTTCGAGCTCTGAGGACTGCTTGCATTCCTAGCGTTTTCTCCAGAAATCTGTCTTATCACTGACCTCCCACAGAGGCCTGTCCCCGTTGCATGTTGGGTCATCCCTATGAATTGCCTGCTGTTAAAGGGAAATCGAAGCTTATTCTAATTAGACACCTAACTAAAGCTGATGAGGGGAGCTAAATAATTGGAAATTCAAAGAATGACAATGGCCCTGAGTATAAAGACAGGCCTGTTACTTGAGCGGACTTGCTGCGCATCAGACTTCTCTGGAACCGTTCTTCCTGGCAGCTAATGGCCCCAGAAGCTTCTGCGCAAGTGCTGAATTGCACAGCTCTGCTCATTCGGCTGCCCAGAGAACCGATTAGCCTGGCAAATGGTGCCCCTTTAATTAAGTTGGATCAAAGCTGAGTCAATGCCTGCAAGACCACATAATGTCCACCATATTCTACATAACCAAACAGAATACTCTAGCATAATATAACATTACTGTAAGGGGAAAAAACACTAATTCATTTGAGATTTTCGAATGTTTGTTCAAATGGTCAAAAGTTTCCCTCATGTGGTCAAAACTCAAAAGGGGCTACCCCTCAGGGCGAAATGTGGTTCGCTTGAAACTAAACACAGGTAGTCAATGTTTGTTCAACACCATGCTCTAAAATTCACTCCCTGTACCTCATTCTAAACATAACTGTGGGCAATTCCAAACCAATGATGTGTAACTTAAGATCTGCCTGCATTTCCCCATAAAACTGATCGAGATCAAACTGTTACTATGCCAATGCTGAAATCTTGAATTACCTATTTAAGAATGCCAGTGAGGAACGTGAGGGGAGAGTGACCTCACATATCTTTGCATAGAGCGGCGTCGATGAAATACCTGGGCCCCTTCACCCTCAATAGCTAGGTATCAGCCATTTGAGTATATCGCCTTTTCCTCAAACTTCCTGTGTGTCTTAAGACGTGATCCAATTAACGGAGGTCATGAGGAAATGAACAGGGGATGGTTACTTTTCTTTGGGTTTGAGGTAGATATACTGTTCACTCTTCTTACACACTGGTCCACGGACAGATCTGCACACCCATGCTTGTGGCAATCCAGTTAAGTCTCAACCACGTTAGCCTTAATCTAATCACCGGCATTTGAAGCTTCCTTTTGCTTATTCAAACCGACAAATAAAACAATGGGCGACGTGATATTTGTGCAGCTGGTTCCAATCAGTGGCCCTGGACTTAAAGCTGTGGGATTTCACTATATCAGTTGTGTGTGTGTGTGTGTGTGTGTGTGTGCGTGCGTGTGCGTGTGTGCGTGCGTGTGCGGTTTCCTCCGGGGATTCTACCTCGCGTCACTCAGACGGCCGTGCGGCAGGGCTCCGCTGGGCAGAAGCTGTTTAATGAGTCGATGTGTGCCATAATCCGTCCAGGTCAAGGGCAAAGGAATGTCTAGAATGTCATCGCACTAGGAGGGATTATGAACGAACCGTGTAAAAAGACTTCGGTCTCATACTGGACTGGGGGAGGGGGTGGGGAGTATGCGATCGCAGTTATCTTTTAGTTGACCATGGCGGGTACGCCTATGCTCCGTCGACAGCTAGCGTCTTTGAGCATTTTTCAAATGCAACTTTTAGCCGACACTTGCGTCCAGACTTACAGTCGGCGCCTTCGTTTTGAGTTAGTTAGGTAGGACAACCGCACAACCCAGTTATGTAAAGTATGTGCCCCACAACTCCGACAACAGCAGCGAACGTGATTCAGGTTGCCAGTGTTCATGAAGGGGACGTTGCGCGTTTCCCCAGCCTACCACTGTCTCCGGGTGCTGTCTGTCTGCAGTCAAAGCAGCTATAAATAATGTGGCCTTTTCCGTGTTGTGCAGCCTAATTAAGAGGAGAGGGACGAAGGTGCTCCCAAGCATCTGGGCTTGGCGCAGAATGGCTACCCCCTTCATACTTGCTGGTGATTGCACACTGCTTCCAATTATCCCCACTAAAATGGTGTGTCTGTTTGCTGCTCTTAACATCCTCCTACAACATCCATGGATTCCTCCCACAGGAATCCCGGACTGAAGTTACTGCAACTTTTAAGGAACACGCCAAAGTTCTTTCCTTTGAATATACATTGTTTTTCAGTATTTGTTTTCCTTTTACATGTAACAAGAGATGTATGTTATACAGTTTCCTCCTGAAGGTTTGTATGGAAATGTACAGCCCACTTTTAGTGAAGAGCAGTCAGCATTGTAGTGAACAATGTCTATTTGTATCTTTGTCTGAGACAAAGAAACATGTCGTGTTCCCCAATCCATTTTCTTCCCCAGATTTATGGTGATATCTCTTGAGGTGTGTTCCCCAGAATCAATATAGCCTGTTAAAAAGTGGACACAGAACGACAAAATGGTTCCTATTGCACTTCTCTAAGTAATTACCTCAGCTCTGCTCTCAGGGGGGAACTACGACAGAGACAGTGAAGGGGATGGAAATCATAGTCAGCGTGTTTTACCTACGGATAAGGAAAGGCTCAGGTTAGAGCAGACCTGGCTAGATTGATTTTGGCAAATATAAATGGGTCAACGACACAAAAACACTATGCCTGCCCTTAGTTGAATTTTGAAATCCTTTTGTCACCCCTGAGCCCTATGTTACTGTCCACGCCCGGGACACTTAAAGGCACTGTAACTATGTGAGAAACATAAATGAGAGTCCATTTAACTCTGCTGTATAGGTGGTCCTCTGAGGGTTCTACAGGATGAGCTGAAATTGAGAAAGAGGAGCATTTCTTCTGGCTCTGCTGTGAATTGGCCTTTAATTGAGGTGACAGACAGTAATGATTGCCGCATCGTCGAGTGACATAAAATCGAAAGGTAGACAGCTTTTGAAGTGCCAGGTTCTTGTGGCAGCTGCACAGCTACTTCCTGGCCCACTGCAAGACGAAGGTAAAAAAAAATACCATTTCATAAAAAGGACACGCATTGTAACGCTATCCTCTCTTTTTTCAAAGTGAAAGGAATTAGGAAAAAGCAAAGAAAGCCCTTTTACTTTGCTCTCAACCTGTAGTGGTTCTAGTGGCTGAGATAAGGAGTGTATTCAATGAACGGAACGTTAATGGTCTTACTCTTTCAGTGACTTTGTTTTCAGTGAGTTTTTATGCAGCAGGCTCAGTCCCATCCAACTGATTTAGCCTCCCACCATTGTTTCTCTTGTTTTCGGAGTGTGACCGAAGGCTTTACCCATATTTCCACAGCTAGCCACAACGGCTGTAGTTGGAATCCGGCTGTCTCTCTTATCTGGCTGCTTGTCGGGCCATCTGTGGGCACTGTGTTTCACGCAATCACAGATGGATCGAGTGAGACCCAATTAAATGCTGCATTTTTATTGCAGCCAAGTGATTGTTGGACGCTCCTGATATCCTGACTGGTGCCTTTGCAGTCGCGCAGAGACGGTTGTTGTCCTCGTTTCAGCTTTCTGGCCTCTTTTGGCGCTTCGTGTTTTGCGCTGCTCTACTGAAGCCCGTTCAGTAAACGACATTGCGTGTGCGCGATGGCGGGGTGTCACGTTGGACTCCAACCCGCCGCATAGTCTTTATCTATGACAACGCAGGCCTGTCCCCCGCCCCTGCCTTTTTCATTTCAGGAGACAAACAGGACACCTCCAAAATGGGCCGTAATCCCCTTCCCCTCATGCCGGAGTTGGTCCGTGGGGGGGGGGGGATTATGTCAGGGGTACAGCTCACAGGGTTAGCGCCGTCCCAGTGAAACAGGAGATTAGCGCGCCGACAAAAGCTGCCCGCTAGATAAGCAGCACGGTGGGCTCGCCGCTCACAACGGCCGTGCCGCGCGCGGGGGTGGGAACACTCTCTCCGGCCAAGTAAGTCCTCTCCAACGGCTGGTGTAGGGACCATACCGACAGGGCAGCGGTGGTACCGTCTGTGCTGGACAGGCCGGGTTGCTTGGCGCGCTGTCAGTGTTTGCCGCCAGTAAGCAGCTGTGTGTGTGTGTGTGTGTGTGTGTGTGTGTGTGTGTGTGTGTGTGTGGAGAGGGGGGGAGGGGAGGGAGAGGGAGAGAGGGAGAGAGAGAGAGATCGGAGCCTGGCGTGGTTCTCTGAGCAGAGCAGTCTGGTGCGAGGTACCAGCAAAGAGAGTTGAGGAGAGCACACATTGGCTGTCTTGGCAGGGAGCATACCCCTATGGGCTGGAGGGCCCTCGAGGCGCGGAGGTGGCTGTTTGAGGATCAAGCTCTTCAGAAGCGCTTCACAAGGTATGGGGGGCAATGCTTTTCCTGCAGAGCGGCGTCATCGAGAAGTTAAGTGATTGTGCAGTCTTACGGGCAAGGCTCTCACATGTTCCCCATAGACTTTGGCTTGTATTGACCAAGTGCCGTTTTTACCAGATTTATATGGGTTACTGAGAGTGGTGACCGGGTCCGTCGATGCCAGAGATCATGTCACCGGGTTGGGGTCGCTCGGCCTGTTTCTTCATCTGCCACTTGTTTGCGAATCGGGTAGATAAACAGGATTAGAGATTTAGGATTATACTTCCCCGCCCTCCGCAGATTGTTCTGATCGGGGCCCTTCAGATGGATTATTGTCCATGTTGCCTCTGAGACTCCAAGGTGAATAAACCCCATGGACCATCAATAGTTATGCAGGTGGGCACATTGGGTCACCTCAACTTTTGCTGTAATCCTGTGTCTCTCTGTGTTTTGAATGGATATTGGCTCTATGTTCTTGTTGTTTTGCTCGTTCCTTAGGGAATAGGCATTTCATGGTCCCCGTTAGTACAGTCTCAATCTGTAAAAGTAAGAAATGACTGCAGGAATTGTGACTGCACTAAATTTATGTCTGTATGAAAGGCAGTGCACAGCATTCTGGCTTTGACTTTTATTGCCTAACAATATACAGTGTATTTATGTCTGTGTGTGTGTATACTCAAATTGAGATATGTATTTATATTTATTTATTTAACACATTGTTCAAAGTTGTTATCTACATTCCTGGCGTATCCTGTTAAATGCACAGACATAACCAGTATATTCTTCTGGAATTGTCAGCACTGGGGTTATTGTTTATTTGGATCCTCATTAGCTGCTGCTGAAGCAGCGGCCCCTGTTCCTGGGTCCAGATATCCCTGTTCCTAGGATCCAGATATCCCTGTTCCTGGGTCCAGATATCCCTATTCCTGGGTCCAGATATCCCTGATCCTAGGGTCCAGATATCCCTGTTCCTGGGTCCAGATATCCCTGATCCTGGGGTCCAGATATCCCTGTCCGGAAAGGTCTGAATGCTTGTTGGATAAAGTAATTCAGATGTGTATGCTCTTCTGACTCAGAAGTATGCCAACATCAACACGTCCTTGAAGTAAGACATTCAGTGACATTTGCCTTCAGTTACTTTCAGCATTGGACAGCAATACGAAACATTCAGATTTGGATTGATAAATAGGCTAAACCAGATGTAGTTAAAAGTCTCTTATATATGTCTTATATCTGAAAAATGAAAAAAACAGCAATAGTATTGGGGGGGGGAGAGAAAGAGATATAACAATGCAAAAGCTGCGTCCTCCTCCTCCACTCTTGTCATTAAGATATTGATAATTTCTCTTGAAACAAACAATAGCAGACATGAACAAACAAAATCCCTGGTTGCTGACAGTGAGAAAACAAGCAGTGAGTAGTTTAGGAAAGCATTGTGGCATCTAAATAGCTTTTCTATTCTTTTATCATCCGGAAATATAGTTATAAAACTTCTGTAGGTTTGTCAACCAAAAGTAAAGGGAGTATCGCAAATGTGCTAAAATGGCAGAGTTGGTTTGAAAGTGAACTGGTTTAATACTGTTTTAATTCAGCTGATTTCCATAAGTTGGGAGCCAATTAGCAATGTCTCCTGTAAGTTTGTATTGTGAGGGATGTGTATATAAAAGGGCCTCTTACATTAATACGATAGAAATAATACATTTAATTGCTCATGGTAACCCCTTTGTAATGGGTAAAATAGAATATACATAGCTATATACACACACATACACATATTTTTGGGAATCCCTGCTCACGGGCAGGGCTGTTACGGTGTTAGAGGGAACAATTGTTTTTGTTTATTTCTGGCAGTTAATCTCGCTCAGTTCACATCCCAGGTCTGAATTACTCCCTGATTAGAAGGATGTAAACCAGAAGTATCTCGGACCTCTAAGACCGACATTGAACAGCCCTGCTCTAGGGCTTAGTCTATCAAGTTGAAAACAGAATGCAAGTATGTAAGCATGTCCTAGCTATTATAAATGTTCATTCATAAGTACAACCTTTTTGCCAAAGACATTCATTTTTGAACTTCAGTGAAGACCTATGTGCCTGTATATACATATTTAATCACTGTAAATATAAATATGTGTACCTTTCCTTAATAAGAGGTTGTAAAAAATTAAAGCTTGGTATTTTTTATTTTGTTCTCAGTCCGATGTTTCAGTGGTTGATCACAATCTCTGTAGTTTTTTTCCCCGTTCCTCCTAACTGATTGCCAGTTGCTTGCTCTCCACAAAATATATCACATAAATGTGTAATCGAGAGACTTTGTGGTGTGTCAGATATAGGACAAAGTTTCACTTTTTAAATACGGCTGTGGTTAAGTTGCTTCTTGGAAGTGATGGCTGAAATAGTGGAACCAGTCAAAGTTTTGCTATTAGATCTATTTTTCGAAAATGCCATTGATGTCCAGTTGTTTACATAACACAAAGATAGTCTACAGGTTTAGAGTAGTTGTCTTTCATATGTACAGTACAGACACTGTCCCACACAGACAGCAGTATGTATGTTCTTCATGAATGTTTTGATGGACACTGATTTTCACACCCATGTGAGACTTCTAAATTATTGCAAATATCTTAACATAGGTCTGTTCTGCAGACTATTCTGAGCTGCAAGTCCAGTGGTTCTCAACCAGGAGTACTAGGGCCCCTGAAGCTACTTAGCTTATCCACAGGTGGTAATTGACATAATGATTAACTGTAGTGGGCTGGTAGAGTAATTGAAAAGAGTTACCACTCTCTGTCATATCTCTCCCATTATAATGCACATAGGCTACCCACTGTTTTGAGATCAATGTTTACTTTGCCTATCTCATCCAGTGAGCGTGAACCCCTCTGTGATGGCTGTTTACCTGGATTGACTGTGATTAGCCTTAGCAATCCTTGTGGTTCCTAATGCTAATTAAACCAATCAGTCTATGAACCTCAACCGTGGTCTATCGCCGGTACCCCAGACAGTCCAGAGCTGTGGTGATTCAGAAACATTCACCACTTCTAGTGAAATGAGTCAGGCCTCTGTGATGATAGTAATTAGTCCAAAGACTCCCACCAATTGATTTATTAGTATTAACTATCCCGGCGCCTTGGATACAGAGTCTGGCTAATTGCACAATCAGTGGCTTGCAGATGCATTTTACAGAGTGCAGGCATTACCATAATGAGCCCATTCCTCGCTGTTCACTAAACTCTCCAATGTTTCCTTTCTCTACTTTTTAGTGAAGTAACTAGAACATTTATTTCTGGTTTGATTACAGGCACTTTCATGAATTAACATAACCTCCGGAACGGGATGCGACATCAGTGTCTGACTTTTTTCCAGAGGTTTTGTGAAGAATACTTTTGTCTTCCTCTGGCCACTACCACAATATGCCTCTCTTCCGTCTCACTGTAGCCGAGCCCCACGAGTCGACCTGCTCCTCTGCCTCCATTGACTGGGTCCACCCTAACTCCTGTCGTGGTATACAGTGTAGACCCAAAGCCGAGGCGTGAAGGGAAAAGGCCACGAAAACCTGCATTAGTCTCAGTCTGCTGACCCATCATGCATGAGCAAGGACCGGATTTCTCAGGCCTGTCACCGCACGCCTCAGACAATGTCTGTCATTGTGAATGGGAAATGGCACCGGGCCCACGGGGGTCGGGCCTCAGTGCGCTCTGTGAATCCGACGCCGCCTGAGTCTGAGAGAAAGCTGTCCTGCAAGCCCGGCCACCCAGGGCCAGCGGCCAGGAATTGTCTTGTAGTCGGAGCCCCCCGGCACTGTTCCCCACGGTGCTTATTACTGGACGAGTTCCGCTGTTACAGGGCCCACTCTCCAATCAGTGGCTTGCTAATGTTTGGGGTTGTTGAGGCACGGTGCCCTTCTTTTCTGCGTCTTTTTAATTCGGGTAGCCAATATCCGCTGTCCAATTTAAAAAGGAAAAAGACAGATTGGATTGAGAAGAAGCCCAGGCTCAGATAACAAGACCGCAGAGATCCTTTGAACACTGAAGATCTTTGATCCTTTTTTTCTGCCTTAAATGATATCACTGAGTTGTCCGTCACGTCCCAGGAAGACTCTTTTTAGTCAGGCTTAAGTTTCCTTCTAAGTGTGTTGATATTCTAGGCTCTTTGCTCTTCGAGTCTCTATTCTTCAGTAAAATCCCAGTGGTAGAAGCAAAACGACTGGTGTTTCAAACACATTAAAGCGCTTGGAGCATAGTATATCAATGTGAACACTTGTTTAGGATTGGCTGAAGGCCAATAAAATTCTTTATTATGTAGTTTGAGTCCTGAATTTTGATTAGCTAAAAGCCATGGTTTATCAGACATTCTGAACTGGATTGTTTGAATTCCGAATTCAGATTGACTGAAGGGCGTTTTATGGGTTGTTTGAATCCTGAATTCTGATTTCCAGATAGCCATAGTACTTGTAAGCAATTAGGCACGAGGGGGTGTGGTATATGGCCAGTATGCTACAGCGAAGAGTTGTTCCTCGCCACGACACATTGCGGAATGCCTGGACACAGCTCTTACACGTGGGAAAATTTGGGAATATACCATAAAACCTTGAGATGCCGTATTTCTCTTATAAACTAGTTAAAAACTGAATTAGAGCAGTAAGTAGTAATGTGATCATCATACCTGTGGAATTCGGTCTCTTATCCACCAGGTGGTTTGATTCCTAATTGCTGATTGGCTGATAGCTGTGGTATATGAGACTGTATAGCATGGGTATGACCTCACACTTTTTACTGCTCCAATCACTGCTATCAGCTAATCAGCATTCGGAGTTCAAAGCACCTTGTTTATAAGTAAGCACTAAGGCACGAGGGGGTGAGGTATATGGCCAATATACCACATCTATAAGCGGTTCGTAGGCCCGACACATTGCAGAGTGCCTGGACACAGGTGTTAGCCTTTGTATATTGGCAATTGGCAATATACCACAAACCACCGAGATGCCTTATTGCTCTTGTAAACCGGTTACCAACCCAATTTCAAAATACATTTGAAACCCGTTTATAAGTGCAGTAAGAACCCCCGGGTGTTTTGTGGTATATAGCGAATATAATCTGTCTAAGGCCTGTGTCCAGAGATGCTGCGTTGCGCTGGGCCTACGAACAGCTCTAAGCCCTGGTTTATTGGCCATATACCACATTCCCTCGTTTCTTGCTGCTTAAATATACCATGCATATGATGTTAAACTAATTATAGGTTGTTTTGTGATTATGGCCATAGCATAAAAGGTTTCATCAACTCTGTGCTATGCCTTCTCCAGAAAACAGTGCAATTCTGTAAAAGATTAGTACCACTCAGCTAACAAGTAATATTCACATTTGCATTATATTCCAGATAACGCATAGCCCCTCATCAACTTGACTCACGCATCATGTTTTATAAAGTGCAGCAGTGTTCAGGTTGAACTACTTCAGTAAGGGTAGTGAAAACTGATTCCTCACCTAAGGTTTTGATGAGTGACAGGATTATAACACAACTAAAATAGGCCTTCATTAAAAAATACGAATTCTGTCCTCCTTTAAAGAGCTGCATGTACTGTGATGTTCATTGAGTTTGTGGAACATGAATCAACTAGGTCATGCTTAATGGTTCTCTCACTTCTCACTGTTCGTCATGTAGCTAATGCGTTGTAAGGGCCATTGCCTGTGCTAGATGTTGTTGGGTCAGAGGAGAGCTTGGATTGTAGTGCTGTCTCTCTAGGAACACGTGATGCATGAAGTATGTGATACCCTGAGGGCGGGGTTTGTGATAGCATTGATCCCGCGTCTGTAAAAGTGTCTGTGTCTGTGTGTTGTGTTTTTTCTCCCCGGAGGCCCATAACTTTGTCGGAACTCTTTCTGCAAGGGTAAAGAAAGTGGGACGTTAGAGGCACTGGCTGGCGTGGGAATTGGGGACTTACTCTTAAATGTCAAGGTCCTCATTTTTCCCCAATTTCATTTTTTCCTTCATTTCTCACTTTACTCTTATCCAACTCAACATTTCTGAAATGTGACAAAAAAGCAATTTTTGTAAACATTGTGTTGGTGCCCCTGTCAGCTAGCCACTGCTTCTATACTCCTTAATGTTGTCCGGGCTGTTATTACTAAAGGTTTCATTGCTCAAAGTAAGGATTGACTTTCTGAGCGTCTCATACACACCCGAACCCAGTGCCTAAAACTTTTTTTCTTCATTCCTCCCTGTTTTAGTCTGGTACATAGAACAAAAAGAACACTCATGAAAGCCATTGTCACGCTTGTCTTGTAAGACTATCTGCCGTCATCTCAGCCTGGTGTTCAGTTTCTCCGATGAGACAATTGATGTCACGGAAAAGCTTGGTGTATTGATCTGAACGAGAAGCGAAAAAGATCTGTTCTTTTGTCTGCTACTTGCCACAGGCTCTCTGACTCACATCAGTCATCTCGACTGTCAGGAAAGTACAAGACACAGCTATTCCAACGTTCTACCTTAGAAAGTGCTTTAGGTCTGCCTAACCTTGTAAACTCTGTGGAATCCATCTCCGTCCTACAGTAACTGCGCTCGCTGGTGGTTGTTGGGTGTATCCCCTTTTCTGATTCACTTGACAAATGCATTGTGTCATCCGAATCATACTGGGTTTTCATAATCTTTTGCTCGTTTTAAAAGGCCGGGCTACTCCCGTTGCTGTGGCTGCCCGGACGCATATTAAATAACTCGCGGATGAATAGCGGAGCCCCCTTTCCTGTAATCCTGACCCACATGACATGGTGACAGGCCTTCACGTCCCTCCGTGGGCCACAATAGGAGCCAAGTGACAGGTATTGTGGTTGGAGCTTACACTGGGATGGGGGGGGCTGGGACTCGGATGCCTGCACGTCATCCTTACAACCCCTCGTGGTATTTTCTGCGGCTTTGTTGCTTCCTCAAACTAGCCCCCCCCACCACCCCTCCCCCCGCCCGCCTCTAAAATTCCTGACGGGGGTATTGGATCACGCCAACGGTCTAGAACGTGAACAGCTGCGCCTCCTCTAGCACCAAAGGGAGGGGGACTCTGGCGTCTTTCACAGGCTCCCTTCCCCACACCCTTTTGAAGTGATAACACTGTTTTCTCCCTGGTCTCGCCTCGCCCATGTAGTCATCTTTCCAAATGTACTTTTGTGCTCTTTTGCTTGGCTTTGGTAGTCGTGTATTTTTATCCCGGTACCCCTGCAAGGCTTTGATTCTTTGTGCCGCTCTTTTCCTTTCCCACACGCCCTCCCACCTTCCATGTATTAATGGATCTGCGGCGCCTGGCTGGATCCCACCGCAGGCACGCTGGATCTTGTTGTCTTCCCCGTCGCCTCAGCCATTTCCAAAAGTTTGAACCAGATCTCGTTTTAAGCTCGCGTATTCATCCTTTTAAAAAATCGGCGCTTTGTAGAAGCAGACAAAAAAGAAGGTGCAGCCGTTTTAAGCGGAGAACCCTGTGGATTATGTCTGGGCAGGTTGAGTGTACCGGTGTATACCTACTGTATGTGTTTGAATTGTTTTCCTGAGTAAATATAAGTTCTGTTTGCAGACATGTGGACATTAGCTTCGCTCTTATGCACCATTTACTTTTCTTTGTGTTCTGTTCAAACCAGAATGTCAGAACAAATTAGGCTTGTAGGGACATTTCCAGCTGAAAAGGTCCAAAGGACCAAACATTAACAGTAAGCAAGCAACTCTCATTAATACAGTGAAGTGAACTTGGATGGGTGCTTGGTTTCCTGAGTCATGCTGATGGAGACATTATTGACAGGGCTAAAGTACTATTCATCACTGGGAAGTTCTGTTGTTGCCATGGTGCCACACTTGGAACCGATGGACTGTGCTTTTGTACTATCTAGTTACAACGTTGGGTTGTTTCGTGTATTTCTTGTGCTTTTGAGCCACACATTTGCTAATTGACAAACAGGTTCAAACCTTTTTGGCTTAGTGACTGTTTTTTCTAGAAAAATGTATCTGGACACCACAATTTTTTTTGTTTCACTTTTTTAATCACTATTTTTTATTTACAATTTTTTGAGGAGGACCAGAAGCAGGAGAATAGGAGAGTAATAGGAAGTAGTGGAATACAGCAGTGCTGAGGAAGAGGGCTTCTATTGAGGACAACCAGAGTTGGGGAGCAACGAATTACAAGTAATCCTTTACATGTACGGATTACAAAAAAACAGTAACTGTAATCCGTTACGTTACCAACAAAAATATTGTAATCGGATTACAGATACTTTTGAAAAAAAGTATGATTACTTTTGGATTACTTCAATTGAAAAAGAAAAGCTGCGCGAAATAATTATGACACGTTGTATGTTTTAGTTTATTATTTAATGTTATAAAAACATCGTTATTTGAACCAAAATATGAATTGCGTGCCTCAGTTGTGTGTGTGATCATCATGCGCGCAAAGGTGGACGCGCATAACCAGTTTAGTGACGGAGGAAGCGCTAGTTAAATTTCTCCGGTTTTGGTTGGTTGGATGGCTGGTAAAAACAGAGTATATCTTCGATAATATTAGCTGAGTCATATAAAATGTTATTTAGTTATCTACTCGACGCATAATTCTCAGAACAATGATAGGCAATAGGCCTAACTGGTGTTATATCTTTTTCAAGTTTCAAGGTTTATTTGTCAAAAGCACCGAACAACACAGCCAGGACGAGTTGCACCGAATAACTTTTACAGGAATTGTTTAATAGATTATGCAACTATTTGTTAGATAGCTGTAACGTGGCGCTGCCTTCAAGATAAAACATTATATGTAATTTACCACATTCGAGGGGAAAGGTGTGTTGGGAAGCACTCTGCCAAAGGATGATTTTTTGCATTTGACGCGGCCACATCAACTCGGTCCGTACAGGGAGGCCATGTGATTCTGTTTGCTTTGCATCTCTGAAGATTGTGTTCATTGGTTATCATTGGCTGCTGACGTCATGTACTTTAAACTAAGAGTGCAGGTTTATAATCACTGTTTATTTATTTCATTTGCGTTTTGAACATCCATCACTGGTGGCCATAATAATCGCAGGTAACATTCGCGCGGGTAAATCTTGTTTCTATGCGGGTGTTCACGATTGCAAACGTGCATTCGCGTGCCGGGGGTTTTCTGCCACATTTTGACAATGTTGGTTGTGGAGCAAATCATCAGACTACTGCAGATTTAGTTTATGCGCGAAAAGCTACAGATATCTTAATTTTTATACACAACAATGTCAATACCCTTTTTGAATAATTGCCATTTATTTTTCAACAATGTTTTGAAGCAATTAAAAACATGAATAAAACACAAATAACAGAACAGGCTTAAGCATCATTAGATTTTGGGTTATGTTCAGATAAAAAGTCAGATTCTGGAAGATCGAGGTTTATTGGATTAATTGGAATGACTGAATATCTGACAGACCTTTAGCGTTTAATGTAGAGATGCAGCCCAATCATATTGAAGTAGAAAGCAATGGTTTAGAAACCCATTTCCAAAGGCACTGTAGCCTACATAACCCATAAGGTAAAATGCGAATTCCGTTTTTGACCAGCTATGTAAACTCTAACATTGATTGATCCCGCAAAAGGTGTTCAGTTGGATATAGGCTATTCCTATTTGTTTTCCAATGCCTCTTAAAATGAAAGTAATCTAAAAGTAATTCAAAGTAATCAGATTACGTTACTGAGTTTGAGTAATCAAAAAGTTACCTTACTGATTACAAATGTGGACAGGTAATTTGTAACTGTAACGGATTACATTTAAAAAGTAACCTACCCAACCCTGAGGACAACTGGTTACTATTCTGAACTTTGTGTTGAGCTTTCTGATGCCTAGAGCTTCTAAGGCATTGCTGAAGTTGCCACACAGAAAGAAAGAAGAGAAGTCCAGCGACTTTAAGATCAGGTTGTTTCCTAAGCATGCCCTCAAGAAGATCATCAGCACTCCATCACCATTATCTATTGCAGTGGTTCTCAAACCTCTTCTGTAGGACCGGCAGACGTTTTACATTCTTGTTGTAACCCGAAACTAGTTCTTCTGATTCTTATCAAAGGAGTGATGGTGATGGAAAGGATTTCACAAGTTGAATCCACTACGGAAATATTCAAAAACATTAAATTGCTGCCGGTCCTGGAGAAGAGGTTCTCGAGGACTCTGATATACTGTACATCTGGCCACCTCTCTCTTACCAAAAAAAATAGTACGGAAGCCATTTACAGAATTTTTTTGTATGCTTGTAAATATAAAAAATTGTTACTTGAAGGCAGGTGAATTGCAGCAACTCCAGTTCACATTCAAACCAACCCCCCCTCCCCCCCATCACGCTATTGTTTAGCTTTTACATTTGCTACACTACCTCAGAAAAAAGTAGTAAACACTATATTTTTTAATATTTTAAATACACAGTCCAGTTTGTGTTGTGTGTATTTGGACAGTGACATAATTGTTGTTGTCTTGGCTCTCTATTCCAGCACGTTCGATTTGAAATAAAAAAATATCTTAACGTCCTTTAACCATGAACTGTGTTCAAATTTAATAGAATCGAAATAAATTAACAATTGTCGCTGCAGCTGTTTCTTCAGCCTTCTGCCTGGTGTGTCATTGCGTTGTTAGTTCATGCACGAAAGCTAACGAAAGATCTCGAAGTGATTCTAGGTGTGGTTTAGTTTGTTGACTCATAACACAAGTAGAAAAGTGTGAATGTTAGTAAAGCAGACCATCAAGACCCTGAAAAATCTGAAGTAATGGATCAGAGACGTAGCCATTAGGTGTGTCAGTGTTCTGGAAAAAAGTATTGGGGAAGATTAACCTTTTACCAGAGTGATGGAAAGACATACAGCTTACAGTATGCTGTGTTCTGTGAAACATCGTGAATGCAGTGTAATGGCTTGGGCATGTATGGCTTCCACTGAAACTGGCCCAATACTCTTTCTTAATGATGTGTCTGCTGACGGTAGCAGCCACATAAATTCTGAGATGTACAGAAACATCTGCTCACACCCCCCCTCAGAAAACAATTGAAATTCATTGGGTGACATTTCACATTGCAGCAGGACATTGGCCCCCAAACATACTGCTAACACAAGCAAGGGGTCTTTCAGGGTTAAATAATGGAATATTCTAGACTGGCCAGGTCATTCATCTGACGTGATTCATACAGATAATTTGTTTCACTTGCTGAAGACAAGACTGAATTGCCCTGAAATAGCAGGAAGTTCGGATTGCTGCAGTACAGGCCTGACAGATCATCACTGGGGAAGACATTTGGTGATGTCTTTGGTTCACAGCCTTTAGCAAGTATGAAATGCAAACCAGCTAAATATGTGACATCTTTATTAATGATTCATGTTAATTTGTCCAATTTCTGTTTCCTACATGGTTCATGGTTTACAGATGTAAATACCTTTAAATTGTGCCGGAGTACGGAGCCAAAACATCAACACTTGTGTAACTGTCCGTACACTTGTAGATTGCACTGTATGTCACTGCGATTTAGATGGCACAGTGGCCTCCCTACACTATTCACTGCTTTTTTTCCCAAAGTAAAAGAAAGTGTTAACAATTTAGAAGTGTGGCAATCCGGAAATTACAGAGGGACTTAGCTTGCCCCCGTCTGTCATTGTTAGTCAATGTGCTTGATTAGTAGAGGATCGCGCTTCTTTGTGAAAGAGAGGGAGTATGCAACTCTTCCATATGACCACAGAATACTATCATTCAACTATTACCACATATATTACTGCATGTATTTTGTGTAAATGTTTCTGATATTTCAGTTGTACGTATCGCTTCTTGTGAAGATGGGGGGCTGAATGAAGGGATAATTTCTGTAAGCCCGTGTTAATCAATACAAGGTACCATTACCTTAATCCTGACTGGGCCTGTGGTAATGCTGTCATGGATCCTTCCGGAACTCTCTAAGGGGAGTGTCTGAATGGTGTGGTCTTTCGGGTCGAGGTTTCAGCACATTGGTTCTGCTTTCCATTGTGCATTTTCCTGTGTCAGACGGTTGCGACCAAGACTGACTGAGCTGGAGTTTGTGCTCAGTGAAAGGAGGGGGGAATTAAAACTCACTCTCCTATTCTAATCTCTGTGTTATTTGTCTTTGACCTCCAGGGCTTCAGGAGAATGATTTTGGGATGACCTGCCTGAAGAGCGCCACCTTGCTGGACCACCTGTTTGACCCCAGAGAACCATCTTCACCCCCAAATTGCCACCTCTGCCCCCCCGCCGGTCCTGCGGAGAACCCCCGGACCTAAAGCGCGAGGGGGGGGGGGGGGGGGGGGGGGGGGGGGGGGGGGGGGGGGGG
>JACXGI010001789.1:8683-51437 GCA_016801175.1 Esox masquinongy
CCCCCCCCCCCCCCCCCCAACACAGCAATGTCAGCTTTAAACAAAAGGTTGAATCTACAGAACATTGTGTTGAAATCTTGTGTGGTAAAACAACACATTTTACTGAATGTCAACATTGACTCAACCAATTTGCACATGTTGTCTTTCAGTGACACATGGGACTTGTTTTTGCAACATGGTAACATTTTTTTAACGTGAAATCTGAAAAGTAGATTGCAATGTAAAAAAAAAAAAATTCTATTTGAGTCAGACACACTTGTCCTGAGTGACTTACAGGACATTTACCAAGCACGAGTGTTGATTTAAAGCTACACTCTTGGTGTATTTGTGTTTCAGCCCAGCAGCCCCGCTATCCATGGATGGGGCTAAAGAAATGTAACTATTTTAAATTTAAACACTGCTTTGGATTCATTCAATTAGCTCATCCTTATTATTTATTCTATATTCTTTTTTGTTTCCATTGTCTTTAAACAATGTATAGCTTCAAACAATGTTGGATGAAAGGTTAAGGCTTTTGTATTATTCCAGAGTCAAAGCTAGTGTCAAATTGGCTATTAATATAAAACTTTTTAAATCTGTAGGCTTTTAAAGTCAAAATATGCAGATAACGTTCACAGTGGTAATCCTGAATATGGCCTTCTGTAACTCACACAATATGACACTACCCAAAATCCCTGCACCACGCTGGGGTAAGGCCCATTATGTGATTCAGCCAATGCCATACATGCTTGTCTACATGCTTACCGCCCCTAGATGCAATGCTGATTAAAGACAAGAATATTCAGATTGTCCTCACAAGCACCATGTGTACACACCAGTACATCAACAAAACGATTGCCAGCTTGACGTGAAATGACGCCTTGACCAACCTTGATTCTGATATGACTTCCAATGTGGTTTTTCAAGTTTTTTTACATTCAGCACCTGGCAATGACCTGTGACAGTGACCTTTCAAACATGGACTTACAGTGACCAAATGTTTTTTGTTGATAAGTAACTTTCCTGTGAACTCCTAACCAAATAATGTTCTTGAAAGAAACTGTTTAAAACAAATGCAGCTGATTTCCTAATAGAGGCCAATATCATGCTCCAGAATATGATTAAAATAGGACAAGTCCACAGTCTAGTCATATACGCCCATCGGAATCTGTTGTTGGGATATGTTCACACCCTTCTTACACAGAAAAGCTGCTATTTAACACGTACCATTCTTGGGAATTGGGAAACATTATTTTTCCAATGCTATTCATAGTTTATATTTCATACAAATCAGGAAACACTGAAAGCATACCACATGATTGCAAACCACCACAGTCAATCAATTACCATAGAACCATAATGAATTACAGGGTGTTATGGCAGGTAAACATTTTAAAATATTGTTTAAATTGTTGAGGGGTATAACAACATTATCTAATTATTAACATGACTGTATCTCCATTTAGAGGTAGAAGTATTTTCAGGATCCAAATTTAATGGTTGTTTTAGTACACTTTCTCTCACCATGTCAATATTAGCATCAGCTGAACAATTTGTTTTTGTGGTTGTGATTAACACTTCCCTAGATCAAAATATTTAAGAGTTTTGAATTCTTTTTTTTTTTTTTATGTCCCATTTCCCCCCCCAGTATGATTTTAATGCTTGCCCTTTGGTCTTGCAGATCTCAAGAATCAAAGAATTCAACCCCGGTAAACATGTCTAAGCTGTTGAGCTTCGGCTATCTAGAGGACAAGAAAGGGCCAAATTCTGATTCATCAAGTTAGTATTATCAATTACTGGTTTTGAACGTTAACCTTTAATGTCAACTGATTTCAGCTGCAATATCCTTCATTGCTTAGAAACACATGACACATTCACTAACAATAAAACATTAAAATAATATAAAGTCAAGCCAGGAAGCTATGTATTGATTTATGTTTAGCAAATAATGTAGTTCTACATAATTGATACAAAGCAACTAAAAAGACAAGAAATTAAGTTGCTATGCTTTTTGACATGTCCTGACTTGCATTATGAATGCATTGTTATCTGTGATCATGTTTAATATAAATTGTAAATGTATTTTCCAGCAGGATCCAAGGAGTAGAAAACAGTAGAGGTAGTAGAGGACAACCTACTTCGTCAGTGTTTTCCAGAACGTTCGTTCACAGGTTTTGCCTGTTCACTACCACATGTATATGTCAACTAAAGCAGTTAATGTTGGTATAGTTGCCTGTGTGTGCTTGTTCCAAGAAGTATACACAACTCCAAAATTAAATCTGTAAGTTTGCGCTGACAGACCCACTCTGTTTTGTGCCTGAAGTTGTTGCTAATAAACTGTATTTGCACTGTAACACTAATAAGAACAAATGTACTAGGTTAAGCCATGATCTTGTTCATCTCTTGTTGTTGTAGTTTTCAGAGTGATAGTTTGCTTTTAAAAGGTGTCTATTGCTTAGAATGGCTCCTTTAAAAAATGCCTGGTGTTTAAAGTGTTATGTACTTCTTGTGCCTCATTATGGTTGCTATAAAGTTTTTTTTTTTTTTTAAATAAATCTGTTGTGCATGGAAACTGGATGAGTTCTTATTTTCTCATACTCCCATTTCATAATAAAGTCTGTTTTTGTGCTCAGTGACCATTTCTCGTCACCATTTCAAATGACATAGCAATACAGTATGTATTAATGTGACAGATTGCTACAGTGACCTGTGCTGTCTATGAATTGACTTGTTCTTACATAATTTCCTTGGCTTTTGCCATTGTTATAATATAGCGATGTCATAATATAAATATTAGACAGATGCAATTTACATAGACTACAAAGTGAATATCTAGCAACTTAGCTTATCTAGTGAATTACCATAGTGAGTGCATACATTTTCATACTTTTCCTGAATGGCTCCCAAATATAATCGGACTTCTTTACCCCTTAACATCTAAAGGATTGGGAATGTGTCACATCTGCAACAATTTTTTGAAGTTATGTGATGTCATCTGGTATTTAGACACAAATTCTCATTTCTGGACACTTGATTGCTTTAAAATCAGTGTTGAAAAATTAGACCTATTCTGAAACCCATGAGTCTGTGATATTACACAACCTTGATTGTGTTCAACTCGTCAGAATAGTTATGTCCCTTTATGTATTTATTGCATTGCAGTTTGCATTGTTTTGGCTTTTTACAATTTTCCTCTTTCAGTAGCTTGGCTGTAATTTGTTTACAAAACATGAGTATTTTCTAGTTTTTTGAAATGTACTGTCAAGTCATTACTTTGGATCTGGACGAAGAATTCGTTCTGTTTGTCGAAGTTAGCAATGTTTTTCGAAGTTGACATTAGTCAACGTTCCCAAGGGAGCGACCAACCGCCACTCCTCCTTTCCTGACCAATCACTCCTGAGTGAGATAACAGGTCAACACTATGTTAGTCCCAGCGAGACCAAACATCTTAATAGACCAAACAACTTCTTAAAATCCTTCAGGTGAACAAGAGGCAACACTTATTTGGGATTTGCTAGACCACACAACATTACATTATTATCCTAATCGGAATACAGAACAATATTTCCAACCTGAGAGGTATGCATTGCTCGTGGGGCTGTAACATTGTGTTAATATAATTTAATTCTGGATTTACATCATACTGTATCAATTAGGTAGTAAATAATCATTGTTTCTCTATCTGTTCTAGTGAACGACAGCCATGGCACCTATTTTAGTTAATGACATGGTGACTGTCACTGACCACTCTGAATATATCAAGTGCGTATTTTATTTTGACCTTGCTTCATCATACTCTGGCTTAGTCTTGTCCTGCGCTAAAGAAACTTCAACTATGCAATTATAAGAGTTACCCTCGACATTGGTTGATTTCTGACTTCACACTGAGGGAAGTGGGATATGCAACATGATTTCACAAAACATACACAATACCCTATAGAATAGGACAAATTGAAGCACTGCCCACTTGACTTTTATTTTATAATGAGCTCTACCAACGTCATTACAGACATGAGGTTTCCCCCACAACCGACCAGGTCCATGTCAAGAACCCTCACTTGGATACAATGGAAGAGGATATTCTATATCATTTCAACCTGGGGACCAAGACCCACAACCTGCCTGAGATGTTCGGAGAAATCAAGGTTTGTGGAAGTTGCCTAAAGAAAATACTGCAAAACCGGACGATTATGAAAAGCTACTCTCATAGAAGAATACACTGGTGTTTTCCTATCCCTTGTGCAGTTTGTGTGTGTCGGTGGCAGCGCCAATCGGATGAAGTCCTTTGCCCAGTTCATTCACCAGGAGCTGGCCTTGCCCGGAAACATAGATGATATCACAGATATCTGTGAGGGAACCGACCGCTACTCAATGTACAAAGTGGGACCTGTGCTTTCTATTAGTGTAAGTATTTTAGAATGGATATGTCTCTCTAATAAAATAATGATCGCACTTGGCTCTCACCGGCCTGTAAAAAACTCTAGATCTTGATAGCAAGCAAGCAAGTTTATTTATATAGCACAATTCATACATCGAAGCAATTCAATGTGCTTTACAAAGAAAAATGAAATAAAAAATATATAAAAATACAATAACATAAAAACAAATACTCAAATACTCAAAACAATGATAGGTAAATTGTATTTATGTATGCCAGTGGCCTATCGGTTACTAGTATTTTGTCAACATGGATGGTCTCCCTTACAAGATCATCATCTGACTTGACTTTTAACAGCTGGTATAACATGGCTCATCTTTGTGAACAGACAATTCTTGTCCAGTATGCAGGATCTTACAAGGCTTGTTGATTGTGAACCTCCTCTTCCCGTTGTTGTCTCTGCAGCATGGTATGGGTTGCCCTTCAATCTCCATCATGCTTCATGAGCTCATCAAACTGCTGCATCATGCCCGCTGCCACAATGTCGTCCTTTTCCGCATTGGTACCTCGGGTGGAGTTGGTAAGAGCATAGTCAACCCCACCCCCCACCCCGCATTCTCCTTTCCAATAATTTGGGCATTTTGTGACCTTGGAATTTAAAGCTTCCATTTGCAAAACAAAATGATTCAAGGGTAATTGGCTTGAAAGTTCCCGACTGCCATTGGTTTGAATCGGTTCCATATTCAGCTAGTTGAGAACCACAGTTTTTTAAACAATCCCACTGGTGTCCCATTACAGGTCTGGCCCCAGGAACAGTAGTGGTCACAGATAAGCCAGTGGACTGCTTCTTCCGTCCCCAGTTTGAGCAGGTAGTTCTGGATAAGGTGGTTATCAGGAGCACAGAGCTGGACGTGGGTGTTTCTAAGGAGCTGCTGCAGTGCTCTTCTGAGTTGAACAACTTTCCAACCGTCACCGGAAACACCATGTGCACACATGACTTCTACGAAGGTAACCTGATCACCTCTTTACATAAAAGCACCAAGGTGAAGCTACCCTCAGTTTCTTTGGCTTCCTAGCTTTGGCCTAACCAGCTTGTTTAATGTTGTGCTCTACCAGGCCAGGGCCGACTGGATGGAGCCCTCTGCTCTTTCTCCACAGAAGACAAACTGGAGTACTTGAGGAAAGCCTACAACAGTGGAGTCAGGAATATTGAGATGGAGTCCACAGTCTTTGGAGCAATGTGTCACGCCTGTGGCATCAAAGGTATTATTAAAAAAAAGTCAAAATTCTCTATCCAGTGGCGAAAACCCTAATATGAATGAAAATGGTAACCAGTTGATTTGTAGTCACAGAAAAGTGTCCTTGTGTTTGATGTGATGTCCCCAGCTGCTGTCATCTGTGTGACTTTGTTGAACCGCTTCGACGGAGATCAGATCTCCACCCCTCATGATGTACTAGAGGAATACCAGCAGAGGCCGCAGGTTCTGGTGGCCCACTTCATCAAGAAACGCCTGGGCCTCATCATCTAAGCTCCCCCAGTCACCTCTACTGCCCATTAAATGTATATAGCTACAATCCAGGCTGATATGTGTATATGTGTATACTGTATAGTGGTGTTGAAATGGGAAAAGTATGATTTAGTGTTGTAAGATCACAGATTTTACAGAGGTGTTGTGTCATGCTCGGAGCCTTGTGTTAGTGTATATTTGTATTATATATTGTGGTGCTTTGTCTACTTTGACTATACAGATTGTTGTTTTCTCTGTTACTATTTGGTGAGTTGTGTATGTAGTTGTGTTCATTTTATAAGAAATTAAATTTTCTGACTTTAATTTCATTAAACCTCCCATTGTAGTTCATGAGTAAGGCATTGTGTAGCCTGACTATATTTAGAAATGGAAACCGATCTCTGACTTCATTGTACCTGACATTTGAAATCCTGGGTCTCTTCAGGCCTGGCTGATTTGAGTTCACATCCTCTTATTCCACATGGATTAATAAGAAATGACTGTAGTTGAAAATACAGATGACATGCACCGGATTATCTTAGGCCAAGATAGATTCCTGTTTGAACTTTGCATTGACACAGCCACACCTCTTGTATGTTACATAATCAAATTATCAACTACATAGAGCAGCAGAATAACTTAATGACAAGCAGTTCTTATCCAATAGTGACATGAAGAATAAATGCTGTTTTAAATTATCTCTCAGAGGTGCATTCAATCTGCCATACAAATTGTAACATTTCCGACAAATAGTTTATTTTAGAGACAGCAAGGTACTGTGTTTGCCCTGTTCTGTTTGACAAATGTACATATTTGTTTCAATAGAAACTATTTGACAAAATGTTTCACAACTAAAACAAATAAATACACTCCAGATATTGATGGATACCAGTGGTCTATGAGAAACATATTAAAAGTTGTTGTAACTATCACTATCACAGCCAAAAATTTTTATGAAATATTACAAAAACATATCTTCATATATTGCCTGCATAGGTTTTACAGTTGAGCAAACACTTTAAATGGCAATATCAATAAAAATGCTCTTTCAAAAATTTTGGAAAAAAAATTGTACTGTAACTATTTCCAGACACGTGATTTTAAACTGTTGATGAACATGGCCCTAAATAGTCTTTGTTGAAGACTTGAAGCCTTTGGAGACTGTGTCCCGTCGAGGTGGTCTGAGTGGCTGGACTCCAGACAGAACCTCCTTAGCATACAGAGTGTTGTGAAGACCTGCTTCCCGAAGGGCCTGTTCAATCCTCAGCCTTGGATCAGACACAATCTGAAAACCAAGAGAGGAGGGAGTACACATCCAGGACCTATACACACAACTCAGGATGGACACACATTTATTATTAATAGAAAGATACCTCTCCCAAATGGCACCCTATTCCTGATTTAGTGCACTTCTTTTGACTAGGAACCTATAAGGCCCATATGACTGGTCAGAAGTTATGTATTATATTGGAAAGAAGGTGGCATTTAGGACACGTCAAAACATTCCAAGGTCCACAGGATGTAAAGAAGGCGTTGTATCACCTGTCATTTATATTGTATTTTGGTATTCTAGACAAACATTTTTAGTGTTATTCCCACTTTGAGCCAAGGTCAGTTAGTCATTGATTACAAGTTTGGAATTAGGGAAAATAACTGCCTCATTGCATAATATACTGTAAGTAAACTGTTCTTGGTCATGAGTCATGACCCAACCTGCCAGACAGAACAATATGTTGATTCCCCAACTGGCCTTGACGAAGCTACCTGCACAACGGTGTTGTTCAGTTAACCCAGGTCAAACGTTATTGGGATTCCTTTTTTGTTGATACCTTGACTAAACAAATTCTGGCCTACAGCTATGGCAGCACTCTCCTCTATCCCTCCTTTATTTGAAAAAGTTTTTAAGTCTACAATATATACTTTTGTATTATTTTCATGAAAAGCTCAAGAATAGCAAATAGTACCTTAACACATCTAAACCAAGGTGGAAACTAATGGCGAGGGCGCGTTATTATAAAAGCAGTCTTGTCAACCCAGACACTTAACTCTAACATTTGTGCAGATTGAGTTGGAAGCACTCAATCAAGGACAGTGGCAAGTCAGACCCACCTGAGAGTCAGTGTACGTGTTCAGGTGATAGAGAGGACGATGCAACTGAAACTCCTCTTCAGTCGGCTGCGCCAGCCGGCCTCTCCAGGCCTCCGTACATCCCATCATACGATCTGGGTCTGTCTCGGCTAACACCGCCACCTTGACCATGTGAGGGGTAGGAAAAACACTTGAAACCCCCATGCATTTCATGGTAGCAAAGCCGTGTTGTATTTCCCTGTTTCTTCTCATCCCACCACTAAGTGTCAGTGATGTCGCTTTACCAACATTTAAGCAGGTCAAACCCCCCCCCACACTTCTCCAGCGTGGCATTTTAAATGGCAGATCCAATCAGCGCAGCTAATGCGAGTAAGTGCTGATAAGAGACGTGCCTGATTTCTCAGGGCCTCCAGACGACTCTGTCTCTCCTCGTCCTCTTTCAGGCGTCGGAGTGCCGTCGCCTCCCTCTCCTCCCTGCGCCGCAGCAGCAACTCCTCGCGAAACTGCACCCTGAGGGCATGAGGGACAGAGAAGGGGTGGAGGGGTGATGAGCAGAGGGAAGTGGGCAAGGACATGAGCCGTCAGCCCAGGCACCAACTATCTGTGGTGGCACAGCGGTCCCTCAGGCTGAGTCGGCGTTAGGAGCTGCCAGAGAGAGAGCTTCCCCTCACTGTCACAGCAACCCTCCCTCTGAACAGCCCTCACCCTGCCCTGACTAGCCAAACCCTGAGTCTCCATCTCTCTTTCTTCTCGCAATGTACTGGACTTGAAAGGAGGACATAATCCAAAAGAGAACCACAGATAAACAGGAGAACGGAATATAAGAGGAAATAAAAACCCCTCCATCCAAACGCACAGGCGTTTCCCGAAATTCACTTACAAGATAGTAACAAAAATGTCTAAGTCTGTCAAGGGCATAAAAATGAATCCATCATTTTACTCACCAACACATTTTTATTAAAACAGTTCAAATGACATCAAGCCATAGGGAGAAACCAGGACCTGTGTGGTTGTTGGATGAGGAGCTTTCTCCTTTAGCGACCTTGAGGCTAAGCTGTTTCTGCTGCAGTCAGGGTCCTTGGTGCATGCTTACCGCTCCTTATCTCTCTTAGCTTGCTCTGCCATGAGCCTTCTCAGCTCCGTCAGTCTCTGCTGATCACTCCTCTCCAGCTCCTCTCTCCTTCTCTGTTTCTCATCGTAATACTGCTTCACCTGCGATATGCCAATGGAACAAAAGTTCACAAAACAGAGCAGAAAGTTTACAACGACGCCCGGGGCAAAGCCAGTCAATGCGAGGGAAGCGTCGCTGTAGTACGTTTGTGTGGTATAGATTGTGCAGATGTGAAATCAGATACAAGTAAATCAAATGAATTAGATGATATTTGATTGTCTGCGTGATGATTTTGTAGAAGTATATTTAATCCATTTCAGCCTAAACAACATAATTAATCAAAGATTCTTCTGGCTCGACTGTGCTAATAAAACATGAGGGGTGCAGTCAAACAAGACCTTCAACTATACACACCCTAGGGGGATGCCAGGGGCAACGCAGGTCAGGGACCACACACAGACACACAGACACACAGACACACACACACACACACACACACACACACACACACACACACACACACACACACACACACACACACACACACACACACACACACACTCACTCACTCACTCACTCACTCACTCACTCACTCACTCACTCTCTTAATCTCATTCTGTAGAATACACAATTAATCAAGCTGATGAAAATCCTCATGATTGCCCTAACAAACAGAGCTAGTTCATTTCCTTCTGACAACATGGAAATCCATGGAGTTAATCATTATGAACCTGGGCCACACTTACATAGAACAGATGCTACAATGTGATTATATACAGTCAGGCAAGCTGAGGAGTAGAGGGCCATTAGTAGGACAGTGCTGGTCAGTTGTAAGGAGGAATGGGTCTTTACCTTTTCCTTCCGCAGTGACCTCATGGCCGATTCTCTGTCTTGCTCCCTCCTCAGTCTATCTTCCACTTCATCGTGCTGCCGGGCGGCTATGGCGGCTTCCAGTCTGGCGACCTCCTCCTGGCGGACACGCCATTGCTGCAGCTGGACACAGGCACGCAAACATGACACGAAGGTTAGCGCTCATTAGAGAGCGCCTCTCTGGACCAAATGACATTGCCAGATGCCCAGCTGGGCCCTAGCCACATAAGTATGAATGCAAAGTAATGAGGAATATTGAAACAGGCACTCACAGGACATCTGTGTCAGAATACCTCATGACAGCACAACATGGTTGCTGACACCCAGAAACCCCCCTCTTGCAAACGCATGGTACTGTATCTGTTCCCAACCTACCTTAAACACTTATTTAATATACCGCACACACCACCACAAGGGAAGAGTCCCACCGAGCACACTCCAACGCTTACCATCCACCCGATCAGAGCTGTGAAAACACACACAAGCTCCACGTATGCAAACACACTTTGTAAAAGTGTGCGTGCACACACACACACACACACACACACGCGCGCATTGACACACAAACAGTTGTTGAGGGGTGAGTGACAGGTTGGTTATGCATCAGGGTCCCTGTGGCGCAGTGTGCAATGAAGTGTTGCATTCCAAACAGGCGAACAGATTTACAGATCCATCAATATAGAGCTTAGGAATCCCCCACAGAGAGCCAGGCATTAACATAGTCTATCACACATTAACACCAGCATCATCATCAATCCAATCAGCATGCCTGCCTGCCTAGCTGAGAGAACCCAACAACTGGCTGTCTGTTTGGGGAATGCTGTTAAGAGGAAAGACCCTGGGCTGGCCTTATTCTAATGAAATTGGCGTTTCATAAATGGCACCCCAATTCCATGTAGTGCACTACTTTGACACGTTTTATATAGACGGAATAGGCTGCCATTAAGAGTGCAAACTTTGTTTTGAAAGATTTCTGGTTTTTACATTACGGGTGTTTTCACACATAATGTAAAACTTTTAAAAGGACCAACCTCAGTGTAATTTAAACCGAACTAGAGGTGAAAAAAGCTAAAAAAGTAAATTCTTGTTCTCACACTGGCCTTGCCTAAAATGAGGGCTCAGCCCTCTTTGCCGGTTCACTTCAACTATTTTCCTAGCCGAGTCCTCTTTGCATTTACATTGCTATGTTTAGAAAGGTACCATGATCATTTTCTAAAACTGCACTTTGGGTAAATGCACAGCACAGAAAAAGCCATTTGCCATCAGAACTTTTTATTGGACAGCTAGGAATGTAACTACATTTTGAAAGCTAATAGTTTGATATTTGGTAATAAATAAATAAATAAACATACAGTAATAGTTACAGTAAAAAATGCGTAGCTTGCATGCAGAAGCAAGTAGATCAGAGTTTTCCAAACAGTTCCACGGAGGGCCGAGTGTCTGCGGGTTTTTGGTTTTTCCTATAAATTGGTTTCCAGTTCACACCTAAACCACCAGGTGAGGGTAGAAACTAACCAATTAGTAACCTAATTAGTCAATCAAGTACAAGGTGAGAGCGAAAACCTGCAGACACTCGGCCCTCTGTGGAACTGTTTGGACACCCCTGAACTAGATAAAGGATACACAAATGACTATTTTGTATAATAAAAATTGGAGGACAACATGCACATCTCTTTTGTGTGTATGGCACTAAAGTCATTAGTGTAAGAATATTCATAAGCAAACTGTGGAGGCTTTGTGTTCACATTGCACCAAAAAGGGAACCAGATCAGGGACTTCTAATGAACCAAACTCAGACCACATCTCAATATAAAATCTGTTTGGAACAGTTAGGGGCTTCTTTTGAAGGGTATTTTGCAAAACTGCACAAATTAATCAAAATGATTCTAAAAGGGTGAAAACTGCCTATTCTTGTGAATTTAAAAGATTACTAATCTGTTCTAAAGCAAGACAAAGGCTCAATATTGTAGATTGTCTTCCCTCAGACTTAGGGCCTATTTACATTACAAGAGAGAATAAAACGCTAGATAGATTTATCTTAATTTGAATAATAATTTTCATAGCCTTTGAATAACACAAGCGTGTTTGAAATGTACTACGCAGGATTATGCCCGTCAATAGAAGAAGAAATGAGCAATATGCGTGCGTACTGAACAGAAACTTGAAACCGTTCCAACACAATTGTCTTTACACTTACAAACCTCTGAGGAGGTTCGATCGAAAATGTGGCTTATACTACCTCGGAAGGTGGAGGATATCTGCAAGTTTAAACAACAGAACAATCGAGTGTCTCAAATCTTATTCGATATGTCTCTGAAAATGTATCGCAATGTAAACAAGCCCTGAGAGGGCAGTCTTTATATTTCTCATTAAATACTCAAACTTACTCAACCTTTTTCATTCAACTTCGACATAAAAGATCATTACTTTATTGCTCTTGTGGGAAACTGTGGTTGTAGCTGTCTACATACATAAAACCCATAATCCAACATATACAAGGACATAAATTGACATTAAATACAAGTAGGAGTGCTGTTCATAAGTAACCAATGATTCATCTGTATACCTACATACACGTCAGTACACTCAAGCACTGGTTTTAAAATTAAATGTTTTCTGTTTACACTTGTAAGAGCTAATCACAATCTGATCACAATGTGTCTTTTAATGGTCTAAACATTTAATCAGAATGTGGAAAAAAATAAAGATGGCTAGTTTGAACCAGGTTTAATCAGGGCTTCTGTCAAGCATAATATCAACTGTAACAAGCCTACTGATGGTTTTAAAAATAGGAGTCTTACTTGCACCTAGTCTTTGACATTTAAAGAGTGTAGAAGAGAAAGAGAGAGACAAGGGAGAAAAAATAGATAAAGTATGGCTTCACAATCACAAAGACCACAACAGAATACATGGTGCTGTCTACATTGCTTTCTGTACTGTCAATAAGACTGAGAGATGGAGAGTCAGAGAGAGCGAGAAAGAGAGAGGAAAAGAAAATCTGTGCCTTTGGGTCTCGTCAAACGTAGCACACTACCTGGTATTAAGTAGTTCACTATTTAGGGAATAGGGCGCCATTTGGGAGGCAGACAAAGTCTATCTGATATTTGATGGTAATGATCAGTTTGGATGCAGCAGCTGCAGGTTCTGTGGGCATCATCCTGGTCTAGACTGGCCTCTAATGAGTTCAGGCATTGCTGCCTGAGTCATGACATCCTCACATCTCAGATGAATTCAGCGTAATTACAACAGCATTGGACAGAGCACCCTGCCCGCAGCACACAACAACCCATGGTTTTCTAAACATGAGTACTGAACCAAATGTATAGAATATCAAGCTCTTTGAATAGCATGCTGTTATTTTGACTGAGCTGGACAAGATTTAGGGCGCGGTTCAAAAGTAGTGCACTATGTAGGGGGCAGCATATAGCCCACTGTTTAGAGCATTCGCAAGCAGATGAAATGGCTGGTTTGAATCCCCAAGCTGATGTAAAAAAATATTTTGTTGTGCCCTTGAGCAATGCACTTAACTGTGAACTATCCTGTAAGTTTAAAAAATATTTCAATGTAAATAACAGTAACAGTACTCTTTTGCACACAGCCTTGTATATTCAAAGACTAGTGGGCATCACTAGTTAATGGTAGAGCCAAAGTTCATGGGTGTAGCTAGGAGGTCTTTGTCAATATAGAGCAGCTGTGCAGAGTCCACTGGCAATATGAAAACCTACTGTATGAAAAACAGGAAAAGTAATATCTTCCATATATCAAAAGAATAAATACACACAAATTCAAAGACAATCAACCCAGTGTGGTTAAAAGTCCCTTTTGATCAATACCTATTGTCTGTAGACTATTTCTCAACCTGTGAGGCTATTCCCACTGATGCCTTCTCCGTCTGCATCTCAAATGGCACCCTAATCCATGAATAGTGCGCTATTTCTGACCAGTACTCTTGGGGAATAGAGTGCCATTTGTGACTCATATTTTGTGGTGTAACCAATGAAGTTGCAAAAAAAAAAAAAAAATCGAAATCACGCCAGAGAAGATCTAGGTTTTTAAAACCCTTGATAACTAGCACACATAATTGTACCATCAATCAAGCTCCACTCTGGCCTAGATAAGATAGCTGGGTGCTTGATGCTTGGAACCTGAAGAGATGCAAGGAGTGCAAACAACCTGGGCGGGTTGCGTGTGTCACGATGGGCATGCATGCGTCTCTTTCTGTCAAGTGAGCCTTTTTTCTGGTTTGAGTGTTTATCTCAGTGTAGCACCCATCAGAACCACTTGAGATCTTCAACTAATCTTCTTGCACTTTCCCCAAGCTCCTGAGAAAATGGGGAAAACTCTGCCACAACTGACGCTGAAATGATTGGATATGTCTTGCTTGTTTATGGCTGCTGGATGAAAATACATCTTTGAGGACGGATGAGGAATAACACGTTCATTACACAAGGTCTACAACAATGTATCTCTACAAGCTCATTGTCTCTTCTTCACTGCAGAGTACGCAACATACCTTTTGCACTTCCCAGCCTTAAAAATGAAGAGTAAATCTAGAAATATCAGAATAAAAAAAAACACTGCGCCGTTTACATCTGCCAGGCCTTCCCCAAAGTGTTTGCTAATGAACAGTCTCTCTAACATTGTTGTCCTCTGAACATGCCTAGTGGGGAAGGAATTGTAATAGGTCCCCATTTTACTTCATTCACTGACAGATCAACCAACGAGTGATCAGCCAAGACTTTCCAGCACCAATCCTGACAATTCCCTCAAACAGTGATGACGATGTGGCTTATTAAGATTAAGTGTGGCCATGTTTGGTGCCATTGTAGCTCTCACCATGCAGAACTACACCCCCTGCCATGAATGTAGTCATTTTTATGCAGATATACAGACAGCGGCCCAAATGGCACCCTATATACTTCACTAATTTTGGATCAGAGCATTAGTCAAAAGAAGTGGACTGTGTAGACAACAGGTGCCATTGCAGATGTAGCCTATATGTATTATGTAATTAATTGTGCCTCCTCAAGTGTGTTTTAACAAACAGTGTGAACTGGGCCTTTTTAACCAAGATGAAAAAGTCCTGCGGGAGATCAATTGGACGTACACGGTAAGCAGTTAATCCTTGGGGGCTGGCAGCTCAAGCATCTTACGTGGCCCACACAGGCTTACCTAATACCCACTGTACTGAAGCCTCACTAACCAGCAGTCCATCAGACTTTCACATGCAGGCTTTCTGTCTTGGCTGGTGTTAACCTTAACCTCCTACTCACCGACGGGAGAACAACATTTACTAACGGAGACCAGGGTTCAATCTCTGTCTCCACTTTATCCTGCTACTTTTCAGTATCCCAAAATGTTTCCATACCTCTACCAATAAATCAACAATAATACATAGCTATGCTGAGATGCCACTACGACCTGGGTTCAAAGTTTGTGACTGGGAGCGCTCCAAAATTCAGTGCACATCTGGCTTTGCATTTCTCAGGCTAGGACAAGCATGTCAGTCCTTGTGTCATATTGCTCTAGTGACTCCTTGTGGTGGGTCAGGCCACTGGAAACTGTAACTAAAATAAGAAAATTGTCCAATTAAAAAAGTGTTTAACCGTCAGTAACATCACAAATGCCAGTTTAACATCACAAATGCCAGTTTAATGTCAAAACACTGAAAACAAATACACAACAGCATAAAAGGGAGTGCACGAAATAAAGGCTTTTTCATGCTGTAATTCTCAAATTGAACAACAATGATATTCACAAATGTTTATACTTAGGATAATGTTTGACAGCTTTCATACATTGTTTTGTTATCAGTCCACACAGGAGACCAGAGATAATTGAAGACACCGATACAAGTCTAAAGCATCTTAAATAACCCTGCATGTCTTGGCAAGTTTCCAGTCTTTAAGTAATGTACCTTCCCTTTACAATCCTAGGTATATACAGTGCTTCCTCTCACAAATTAAAGGAAGCAGTGTGATAATAAGAATCAAAGCTTGGCGGGCATGTTTCACAGGATGCATGTGTTGAACTTCAACTCTCCTGAGCCTGTTGGGGTTGCGGCGATGAGACAATGTTGTAATTACAAAATTGGATTTTCTTCCAGACACCTAGGTTACGAGGGCGGAGTACACAGAACACCTGCCTAAACACATGTACATTTATAACAGTGTTGTTGCTACTGCCAAGTACCCCAGAGAGCACTGACTCAAAGATTAGCACCTCCTGCCACTAAAACCTATCCGTCTTTCTTTTTCAACATCTGGTGTGCAGGATTGATTCAACTCAATGCATAATCTAAATGGTTAATTTGCTGATGTGCTAAACATAATGGTTCATCAAATGTCTTTGAGGGGTTGTCAGGGACAGCTGTGGAGGAGTAAATTAATTACTTGAACGAGGGTATTTGGGTTCAAGTTTCCATGGCAATGGCCTTACAAGTGCTTATCTTAAAAAAGAGGCCAGAACAATGTACTGTAATTACAAAAACCTTCAAATGAAGTAACAGAATAACAAATCGTCTGGTACACAAACCGACATACCTTGAGAAGAATATTCTGTTGATTACATTATTGGAACAGCTGATGTTACATGATGTGTTTCTTAGCTAGATTTCACTTGGCAATGCTAGTTCACCATTCCATATTAATGTGTCAACTTATTCTATATGTAAATCTGAAATCAAGACGATGTAGCGCCAACAAGCAAAACCTAAAAAAAATCATGAGAATTTATCTCTGCCCAGACATTCATGATAAGTCTTGGATTTCCCAACTCCCGGGTGCGCTTGGCTCATTCTAGTTTTCCTCTCCATGCAGCCATCTGCACTGCATGGTCCACGTCATAGTTAGGCTAACACACCAGGCCCTGGCCATAGAGATAGACTTGTCCTTCATAGCAGCAGGGGTCAATTTGGCTCAGATAATACTCACTGCACATCATAATGACTCAAGAAAGGCAGCTCAGTGGGCCATCAGTCTTTGTACTATACAACACAATGTAATAAGGACATAAGCACCACCAAGCCTCCAGCACCACCACCCAGGCTCCTCCAGCACCACCAGGCCTCCAGCACCACCAGGCTGCCTCCAGCACAAACCACCAGGCCTCCTCAGGCACAACCACCAGGCCTCCTCCAGCACCACCACCAGGCCTCCAGCACCACCAGGCCGCCTCCAGCACAACCACCAGGCCTCCTCAGGCACAACCACCAGGCCTCCCCCGGCACAACCACCAAGCCTCCAGCACAAACCACCAGACCTCCTCCAGGACCACCACCAGGCCTCCAGCACAACCACCAGGCCTCCTCCAGCACCACCACCAGGCCTCCAGCACAACCACCAGGCCTCCAGCACAACCACTAGGCCTCCAGCACCAGCACCACCACCACCACCAGGCACAACCACCAGGCCTCCAGCACAACCACCAAGCCTCCAGCACCACCACCAGGCCTCCAGCACAACCACCAAGCCTCCAGCACCACCGCCAGGCCTCCAGCACAACCACCAGGCCTACTCCAGCACCACCAGACCTCCTCCAGTGAACATTTAAAAACATGTTCCCTCAAATGAGGATACATTTGAACTGTGCATGTGAATCACAAAATCAAATCACAAAATCCAATCTCCAAAAAATGGATTTAGTCATACCGTGCTTGTAAAGCCAACCAGACTGCATTACCAAAGCTTTACAATAGTAAATGATGAAATACTATAATGTATTTGGAGGATTTTGTCTTGATGAATATATAAACAGACTCCACTCCAGCACAGAAATATGTGAATATATTGGATGTTGGAAAACAAGTTTAATAGATAGACATATATTGTTTATTTGTGGGTGTGTATATGCATTGCAAAGATTCCAATGAGACGTATGGACTCCCTTTATCACTGTGCTATACAGTATAGGGGTCTATGTACAAGGTACCGGGTATAATTTCTGTGCAACTATATATAGTAGTATGTGGGTCGTAAATATGACACATCATCAAGTTCTTATGTTTAAACATGTTCATGAGTGGTCCATATGTGTTTTACAGCCTTCTATGATAGTAACTCTTATCAACTGTAATTAAATGCCCAAACTCCGTTACAAGCATCATGTATGCTACAGACAGAAGTTGTTCATCAGTTCATTGACAAGGAAACCTAATTATGATGACGAGCTGCATGAGTCGGGGAGGGGGTCCATGTACGCAACTTGCTTGTCGAGTGAACCAAACATACCCTCAGAGACAGCTACATCATGTCAGCAAGACAAGGCTGTTCTTATTAGCTTGTTAGCATTCACGGCCCATCCCCAGTGACAGCCCAGACTAAGCAAGAGAAGCTGGCAACAGATACTGTAACAGAGTATTGAGATGGCTGCCTTCTTAATGAAGATCCTCTGCAGTCAGACATGGGGCCAAAATGGTGCCATATTTCGTACAGCTCTATATCTTCCCTGGTCAAAAATAGTGCACTATATAGGGAATATGATGCTGTTTTAGGCATATGATGTAATTTCAGACATTTTAGACATAGGATGCCTTTTCAGACATTGGATGCCACTTCAGATAATGAATGAATTCCATTTCAGACATCGGACACAATTTGAGAGATTGGGTGCCATTTCAGACACATTGGATTCCAATTAAGACATTGGATGTTATTTTACAAATTGGATTTTGTTTCAGACATATTTGATTCCATTTCATTCATCAGATGCTATTTCGCACAATGGATGCTATTTAATAAATTGTATACAATTTCAGACATGTTGTATTCTATTTCATACATCAGATGTTATTTCAGGCAGTGGATGCTATTTCAGACATATTGGATTCCATTTCAGACACTGCTTGCTAATTCAGACATTGGATGCCATTTGAGACATAATGCTATTGGAGACATATTGGACTGTATTTCAGCCTTATTGGATTCTATTTCAGACACAGGATGCCATTTCTGTTTACTGCATGTGTACCTTGTCTCTGAGGCGGGAGCAGATGTCTTGCTGGTGCTGCCGGTCTGTGTGGAGGGCCAGTTCCTCCTTGTGGGCCTGCCTGGCCTCCTCCAGGGTCGCCAGGGCTTTGAGCAGCAGGTCAGCTCGGTCACGTTGCCAGCTCTGGGACAGCACACGCAGTTGGGCCTGGGTGAAGCGATGCCAGTCTAAGCTCCGCTCATGGTCCATCTGCAACAAAACACAGCCATGGAGACGGAACTATAACAGAATACAGAACAGGATTAGCTGCAGTGTTCTATATTATAGAATAACTTTGTCCAGTATAAAGAATATCCAAATTGGCTGGAATACTAGCGCTCTAATAAGACATGCACAAATTGGTCAGAATGACATATTAACATCCCTTGTAACATGATTTATAAGACTATAAAGTATTCAACCTTTGGATTAAACTACCAAGTGCCAAAGCAGAATAAACCTATTGAAAGATTACAGCTAAACCAGGTGTGGATATTAGTAACATATGTGGTGTGAAATGAACTTTTCCTTTTTTTTGTCAAATGTCCTAGAGGAAATTGTTTTGTGTTTAAGGAGCATTTGTAGCAATTCATCATTTTGTCAGCAATCACACAAAGGCAGCTTCACTTCGCTACTTTATTGGAATGGAGGGAATGATATTAATCTACTAGGACTAATAATGGCTAACTGACATTGTGAAGGCATTAGGTGGCTGACTGCTTTTATTGAAAGTGAGTGAGCTGACAGATTTAACATACGCCACTCTGCCCCAGAATATCTTGTTTATTAATGCACAACTTCAGATCTTACAGATCCATCAGACATTTCCATCTATGTCTTTCTCTCTGTTTCTCTTGCTGTTATGTGAGTGAGTGTGTGTGTGTGTGTGTGTGTGTGTGTGTGTGTGTGTGTGTGTGTGTGTGTGCGCATGCAGTATATGCATTAACATGCATCTGAAAATGAGTGTACGTATGTGAATTTAAATGTGTTTCTGCATATGTGTCCTTTCTGCATTTCTGTGCATGCATGTTAATGTGTGTGTGAGTGTGTGTGGCTAGTTATGTATGTTAATGTCTTTGTGTGTATGAGAATGTACGTGAGCGTGTGTCACGGTGTGCATGCTCATATCCCATGAGCACTCTTAAAGCTGTACAGCAGTATTACATCAGACGCAGCCCTGACTAACCCCTGCAGTGCCCCAGCCGTCACCATGAGAGCTCAACAGCTGTACCATAATGCAAAAATAAAGACAAATCCCTGAGCCACTAGGAAAAGATTCAAAAAAACATAACTGAATTCTATAAATGCCAAGGAACATCCTGGGGTACCTCCATTAAATGGTAATAGCAGACAATTGGCCTCTCACATCTCATTAGCTACGACACATGACATGGAAATGATGACCATGGTAAATAAAAAATGGTAACGTTTATTGGGCATGTCCACCAGGGGGCATAGTGCACTCTGGAAAAAGGATGGCAAATCCGAGCATCTACGGCACCTATCATTAATGTAATGATTGGGTTTGTAAACGCCTACCATATTTCCATAGCAAGTGTCTTTGGTGGGGATAGGGACAGTGGCCTGAAAGTGCAACTAAAATAGTTTAACAAAGTTTAACATACTGATTATTGGAATTGATAACAGGTAAAAAGGGTCAAACTGGTGTTCAGATAAAAGGACAAAACAAGATCAAGGGTCACATGTCTTTGACTGACCCACCATTAGACAATCACATTCACAACACACCAGGGTCCCCTTTAAAGTGAAATATTTCTGGAGGGCCCCCCAAAAACACTGTGAAACTGCAATTATTTTACAAAGGAGTAGATTATGAAAGGAACGGAAATAACTGAAAGAGCCTTTTGTCACAACGGTTCATTTAATGTGGCTGTGCTTTTCAAATGACTGAAGCGAATCAAAAGGCAGAGCAATCAAGGCACTGGAACGGCCCTTTATTTTTTGGATTTTTCTTTTAGCTTTGCAATCGTTTCTTCCCCCTTTTCTTTCTAACGAAGACCGGGAAAAGGTGGCACAGTGCCACATACAGCTCAGGTAGTGTGCTACACATTAGAGGAAAAAGAAAACACTAGAAAACAGATTTTAACATCAAAGCTTAGAGTGGGCTATTGGACAGAACCATTCCCAACACTCTGCCCTGCTATGATATATACATTTTTTTGGCGTTCATCAAAAGTATAATGAATTGCGGATCATGGATCACAAATGCTAAAAATCATCTAACGAACCATGCCACATTAACCCTTGTATAATGAGAACTGTTTTATGCTGTCATTTGAATGGCAGCAAGAAGCCAAGGTCTTGACTCGAAGTGATGTAGTGACCATGTGACTTCTCTAATCCTTAACAATTAGGCTTTACAATGGCCACATATGTCTGTGGATGAGCTCAGGGAATTATGTTTTCCAACAACATACATAAACAGACTAATGTGTCCACAACACAGCTGTGGTACTGTAAAAAACTGGACAAGACTCATTTTGTTTCTAATGGGGAAAAAAAACTAATGTTCAGAACGCACTGTTCTGTCATTCACTGTCCGTATACATTATGAGAACACAATTATGTCAAAATAATTTCGATTATGTACTGACTGTTTGTGTACAGTGCCCTCAGATGGCAGCTTCCCTATTGGACGTTACACCGCAGTCAGACGTATCCTATTCAAAATCAATGCAAGAGTTTGGCTTCGCCAAGCGGCGCGTGAGGAGAGGCTACCATGTGGTACACTTTCAAACTCAACTTCACTGTGATGAGTTTTGCTCTTTCGCTCAGGGGACTGATTACCAATGAGAATTGAGTCAACGTAATTGTGACTAATAGTCATATTAGGTGCAGTCTGCACTCCATTGACTCTGTTTGTGTCAGCAGGAAGATGGGAAAGGGAGAGCGCACAGGGGGAGGCGCAATGTTGCCCTAAGATATGAGGACAGGTCTAGGAGAGGAGGGGGTGGAGGAGCGAGAGGAGCGCCCTGGCGGTTGTCATGGCAATGAGGGGGTGGAGGCAGTGGCGTGATGGAGGGCTGAGATGTGCCCATGGAGGGTGACACGGCAGATACTGCAGCCTGCCAAGCACATCATTTGGCAGGCTGACCAGGGAGAGGGAGATGCAGGTTCTCCTGGTGGGTGTGGGGGTTCCTCAGAGAGCTCTGAGAGGGTGTATTTTTAGGAGACATGCTCTCCTTATGGGTGGTTGATGTTTTTTGGTTGGAGTGCATGTCAGGCAGTGTGATGATGAATCACTTCGGCTGGCGACAGCCCTAGTGTCACCCTATTTCCAAAACAGTGCACTACTTTTATCCAGGGCCCTCAACAGGGAGGAGGGGGCCTTTCTGAACACAGAGTGGTTACTTCTGTAAACTGACCAGCTCCTCTCTGGGTCTGTCGGGGAACAGTCTTTGCAGCATGTCCATGTAGAGGGCTCGGTGGTGCTGTGGTCCATCATGACGGTACTGGCTCACGGTCATCTGGAAGCGCAGATGGTCATTTGCCGACCAGCCAAAGAACCTGGAACAGTTTGGAGAGAGAGCAAAGGGAAACGTTTCTCGATCGCCCACAGTATAAACATACTGAGAATTCCTGTAAGCTGACAACCAGTCAATGTACACCTGCCAGTGTTACATTTTTAACAAACAACATCTCTGGATGATGACGATCTGAGGCTTTCTTGACACAGAAGATATGGTTTTAACTACTGTGTAAAATGGCTGTACTGTGTAGAATGGCTTGATGTAATTAGACCCATGGAGGGTTGGACTTTGCCAGCTTGACAACCGCCATAGAGATGCTTAGAGGAATTAACTGTGAGAAAACGTATTTTAGCAAGGACAGCACCGTTGAAGGCATCTGCCCTCTTAATGTAGTCAACTAGGTGGGATTTCCACATTTATTGTCTGGTCCTCCTGAAGGTTTTGCTGGTCATGTGATCACAACTGCATAAACAAGACAAATCAGAATGAATGACACTGAAATCAACTACACCCAGGGGTTCAATAAGGCCCAATTCCACTGTGTTCCTTCCCTGTGATCCAAATGAAAGCAAGACATCCCTGACAACCGACAACTTTCGTTATGCATATTTTTTTAAATATCATAATTTTCCTGAACAAACCAACAAAATTCTTGCCAGTGGAATGTTTTTGGGGCCATTTAAGTAATACTAACTAGCAACAAAATAATGTTTAGGGTTAGTAGTTTATAATTTTGTATTCTAGCTCAGTGGTTCTGACCTCTCTCCTTGTAGCCTTGAACATGCACATCTGATTGACTAATCAAAGGCTTGATTAGTTGACAAGTCTAATAAGGTGTGCTAGCTCTGAAATAGATCAAAAATATGGAACGGCTTGGGGTCCCAGAGGAGTAGTATAAGAAACTTTGATTTAGCTAATGATTAGCCTAATGTGATATGCAGATGGGAAACCTTACTGCAGGAGTAAGCAGCAACAGCTACAATCAGCCACATGCCTAGTTTGACAGAGCGGATGCTCGGGGGTGTAACATAATTATAATCATTATAAAAAAAAAAAAAAATGCCCATACTCAACCCAAAAATTATTGTATTTGAAATTAACAATTATTTCATACCTTGATTACTGTGAGACACGATCACATAATCTGTCTACTATTTTATGAGTGGTAATAATCTGGAACAGATTCCCTAAATAAACCATTTTCATCCACCTCTATTGTTAGTGATTTAAAAAAGATGAATATGTCCCCTCTCAAAAATTGAATTAACAAATTTATCCAAAACTTTGTGGGACCCAATAATGTACTTACTGGCCGGGTTTGGGCCGCCTATTGCCAGCCCAGACCAACTCTATAATTCAATCTACTGTACCTACCTGTAGTGATTATGCTGTTAGGCAGTTAGCCTACAGGTGTTAATTGCTAAATAGCACACAGAACCAACAATTTGTTTGGCTCATTGCTGGTATAAGGAATTATATTTTAAATGGGTTTCAGGCAGCTTTCTTTTTCATTTATTTCAGTTATTTTTTTACACAGACGAGATCTCTGTCCATCTCTATGCAGCACACTTCTCTGGTGATAGAACCTGCTGTCTGTTTATCTGCTCCATTCAGACTGCTGTAGGGGAAAGACATCAATATACTGTGCAATGCTAGACCCTCATATTTTACTCTGGACCTGGAAGCAAGTGTCACGGCTTTTTATCATTAGTCACCTGTAATCAGGGACTGATTGACACCTGGTGGGTGCAATTCATATAAAGTAGAACAGAAAACTAGCAGGCTCCGGGCCTTGTGGGGTACAGGGTTGAATACCCCTGTTCCAAAGTATATGCTGAAGGCATCAAGCTGATTTTCCATCTGTTATCAACATCCACACTGTGTTCTATCGTCTTATTATAAGCCCGGATCTCTGGGCATACAAAAACTACTTATTTGCTTTGATTAGTTTTGAGCAAGATATCAATTCAAAATGTCTGGCATTGGTAAGTTTTTTGTTTAAGTTTTGTACGGTTCTGTACACCTGTGTGTTGAATAGATAATATTTGAAACAAAATGTCATTGTTTTGTCACCTGTCACTGTTCAGGAGGAACCATTTGCTGAGCACAGACAATTCAAAATCTAGCTTCTGTTTACAACTAATTTACAATCATCACATATTTCTGTTTACTATGCTACTGAATTTAGGTTAGAAGAAGTAAGAGGTTTTTTTTTAGAAATCCCTTTACTTTTTTCCTTTCGAATCAGTTTTCCATGTTGATTCATTACCATCTCATTAATTTTTTTTCGAAGTCGTGATAACAACTGTACCTTCAATGGTTTTGTGCTTGGTGAAATCATTTTTTATGGTAAAAGTCTGTGCAGTTTCTTACCTATCCAATCCTTGCAAGCGGTCCAGTATATTCTGCAGTCTGGACTGGTACTTCTCAGACAGGGATTGGAATTCTTGGATCAAGGAGGCTTTCAGTTCAGGGTAGGCGCAGTCTGAATACAAAATCTGCTCTGGAACGTCATCTACCTCAACCAGATAGTCTGCAGTCTTGGTGAAACTCTCCTGTAGAGACTGGGTGACTTCCTCTATGGTCCGATACTCTGTCTGAAGTTTTTCATTGATGACAGCCTGTTGGTCTTTCACAAAGTTGACCTATCAATCGCAAAGAGTATATCGAAAAGATGTTTAGACTCACACAGACAGTGACCTCAAAGACAAACTTTTGAAGCCAAACTCTGCTTCAAGGAGTCATTACTTAGTCTCTTTCCTCCTCTGTATCTGATTATAACAGTTTGCTCTCCTTGGCTGATATCTGTCTCAACTGAATTGGGTCACATTTTAAGAGTATGGAGAAATTGATGTCTCTTAGAGTACACAACTCCGAGCAATATCAAATTTCCCTTTCTATCTTGTTGTTTTTGCTTTATTGTCTCCTTGGTCAAAAAAATACAGAAAAACATATAATCAGAGCAATTCACTGATGCCAATTTATCTGTAATCATAGCCTCTTTCCGTTCCTAGCAGGTTTGATTTTTGATGCCACTCAGAGGGGGGAAAGCAATCTATTGTAAAACAGCCAACACTAGATCACAATGAAAACAGTTAGATTCTCTTCCCTGCTGTACGTGTTCTCATGAAACACACAAAAATAAGGCTTAACCATTCAACCTCAGTGAAACAACCAAATAACCATGTTCAGTATATATCATCCATCAGCATAATCTGGGTACAAGCGAGGGGAGGGCATAAGAGGCGGACAAATGCAAACGAAGAGGGACTATTAAAACCCTTTTGACTGTCAGGATTCTGTCCCCCCACAACCAATAAACACGTTTATTGAAAGCAGGAATTGAATGGCTCTTGCTTGAAAGATGACATTTTTTATACAATGTGGTACGTGCTGTTTCAATCAGATGCTAGTGAAAAGTCACAAGGTGTTCTGAGTGAAAATAGCAAAAATTCAACAAGTGTATAATTATTTGGGCCTGTGCTGAGAGCTGCAGGTTGGTGCCAGTCAGTAGAGTAGCGGTGAACTGTTGTTTACTCAGACAGGCCATTAGGGATTCAAGTGCTGCGTCCCACATCGCCCTATTCCCTGCATAGTTGACTACTTTTGACCAGTCCTCATTGGGCTGTAATGCAAAGTAGTACGCTATACAGGGATTAGGTTTCCAATTGAGACATTGCCTCTGTTTTCAAATCAGACAAAACAGCTCAGGTTCATCTGAAAACTCAACCCTTCCCTCCAGACAAATTACTCTGACGCACAGACAAGTACAAAATGAAGGAAAGGGAGAGAGAGAAAGAGGGAGTCAGGTCATAGTTTGAAGTGGTGAGGTTCTCGGGTGGGCGGGACTAAGCGAGGATGGAAGCAGTGTCTGGATGAAAAAGGAGAGGAACAGGGAATGGAGATTCGCCAGAGACTGACTCACTCACAGGGGAAGGCACACAGACAAAATGTCTGGCAGGGTCCTCTACGTCCACCTATATATCCCGGATTCAAAGACAACCCTCCTGCCTGCTCTTAATCCAACCATTATCTCCCTGAGCATGAAAAACCTCCAGGAGTCAAGAGGAAAACTAACTTACGTTGCAAGGATTTCTAACAAACACCAGATTCATGGGGAATGAATGCAGCACCGTTGGTTACCAGAGGAACTATGGACAAAAGAAACAGAAGGCTGATTCATTTAGACTCTGGAATCCGCAGAGTGAGTTCTATTATATGTGTACCTGTAGCAATTTAATGCTTTCAGATTTGTCCTAGTACAACCCCGTTTCCAAAAAGGGTGGGACGCTGCGTAAAATGGAAATAAAAACAAAATGCAGTGATGTGCAAATAATTTCAAACCCATATTCAATAGAAAATAGTACAAAGACAACATATCAAAAGTTGACACTGAGACATTTTATTGTATCTTGAAAAATATATGCCCACTTTAAATTTGATGCCAGCAACGTGTTTCAAAAAAGTTGGGATAGGGGATACAAAAGACTGGAAAAGTGGTGTAATGCTAAAAAACTAAATCTGGTGGAATATCACACAACTAATTAGGTCAATTGGCAACAGGCCAGTGACATGTTTGGGTATTAAAAGATCATTCCAGAGAGGATGTGTCTGTCAGAAGTGAGGATGCGGAAGGGTTCATATATAAACCATATATAAACAAGACCCAGAAACTCTGCCACCTTCTCTGGGCCCGAGCTCATTTAAGATGGATTAGGTGAAGTGGAAAACTGTCCTAGGGTCTGATGAATCAAAATTTGAAATTATTTTTGGAAATAATGGATGCTACATCCTCCAGACTAAAGAGGAGAGGGACCATCTGGCTTTTTATCAGCACACAGTTCAAAAGCCAGCATCTGTGATGGTATGGGGGTGCAATAGTCCACATGGCATGGGTGACTTGCACATCTGTGAAGGTAACATTAATGCTGAACAAAATATACAGATTTTGGAGCAACATATGCTGCCATCCAGACGACATCTGTTTGGGAAGACCTTGCTTATTTCAGGAAGACAATGCCAAACCACATTGTGCACGTATTACAACAGCATGGCTCCATAGTAAAAGAGTCTGGGTGCTAAACTGGCCTGGCTGCAGTCCCGACCTGTCACCCATTGAAAACATTTGGCGCATTATGAAATAAGAAATATGACAAAGGAGACCACAAACTGTTGAGCAGCTGAAATTCTGTATCAAGCAAGAATGGGAATACATTTCACTTTCAAAACTACAGCAATTGTTGTAGTTTTCCTCAGTTCCCAATCGCTATTGTTAAAAGAAGAGGTGATGCAACACAGTGGTAACCATGCCCCTGTCCCAACTTTTTTGAGACGTATTCCTGGCATCAAATTCATAATGGGCATATATTCAGAGTTTCAACATTTGATATGTTGTCTTTGTACTATTTTCAATTAAATATAGGGATAAATGATTTGCACATCATTGACACTAATACTGTTTTTATTTGCATTTTACGCAGCGTCCCAACTTTCTTGGAAATGGGGTTGTACATTGGAAGGGCTTGGAGCGGCTCGAAACCTCCCCCCACAGTTTTCACAAACTAAGTCAAGAGCTCCTCTTTCACATGGAGAAAAGGAAGTTCCTCTGTAGCTTTCTGAAGCATTCAGCACCGAGCCCCTGCGCTCCCATCCCAGGAAGCGGTTTGTGTCCTGAATTACTCCCTATCCCTGTTTTTTGGCTCACAACCGTGTTGTTTACCTACCTGCTGGAGTACCTGCTGCCAGCCTGCCGACTGAGGAAGCTGCTGGTGGTGCTGGTGTTGGATTTCACTCAGTCTGTACTGCAAGTCCTCCCTCAGCTGCCAGATAGGCTCCACAGTGGCACATCTGAACGCCTCGCGCTCGCGCCCCAGATGCAGCTCTAATGAGAGTTACACACACACACACACACACACACACACACACACACACACACACACACACACACGTCAGATACATGCTACAGGGACTGGAACCGTGTTTATACAGTCAGGACTGAGAGGGATACTGTACCATGGCCCAACAGCTCAGAGAGGATGCCCGTGTCTGTTCTACTGCCCAGAACATTTGCTCTCAGGCATTCTTGCAGCTCTGATTCAGCCTTTTTCCTGCAGCACGGAAAGAGAGCAAAGTGAATTTAGTGTAAGATATGGTGTTCTGTACCGGGGCCCTTGTCAAAAGCAGTGCACTCAAAAGTAGGGCCCGATATAGGGCACACAGTGCCATTATGGACGTCGTGTGACCATTAGTCCCAGCTAACACATTATGGTATTGTAACTATAGAAACAAAGTTTTCCTCCCGTCTCTTACATTAGCTGCACACTAATTAAGTTGGAGAATGTGTGGGCAGCATGATGCGTCTGTCTGTCTGTCCGCCTGTCTGTGTCTGTGTCTGTCTCGCTGTCCGTCCATCTGTGTACTTGCCTGTTGTCTCTCCATCTGTCTGTCTGTATCTCTCTGTCTGTGCCTGTTCGTGTCTGTCTGTATGTCTTCAGAGTAGGCTCATTACTGGATCCCACACTTGTGTGCCCGATTAACCTTGGATCCCTGACACAGTACATTACCCAGAGAACGGGCTGCACCCCGGATCTAGCGTCAATACTCACTTCAAAACGTGTGACACCGATGCTGCTGCTTCTGCCTCATTATCACACGGCAGGTAGCACTCTGAACCGAGCTATCCCATCCCCTCTGCAACACATCTTACCCCTCTTTGTTTGGTCAAGGAAAGCCATCTTGAATCACTCATCACCCATTTTACACAGGTTTGTTTTGGGCTTTTTTATATATCTGGGAGCAGTGTTTTTCAGACACGCATGGGTGTGTTCGGCGGTTATAGTATGTGACGTAATGGTTTATGGTAACGGGCGTTCTGGGAGGAGTTTCTTACTCTGCGTCGGCTATTCTGCTGTGCTCTCTGCTCCACACCAGCCTGTGCTGCCTTAGTAAGGAGCTCTCCTTGGTCTCCTTCGCCACGAGGAGTGTTTTCTTCACCTGGAAGACAGCTTTCATATTTTCAGCTCATTTCTAATTGAAACACTGTGATCATTATCATTTATATCTCAGAAGTGCTTCATTATGTTTTAAGGGTACTGGGGTTATCCATTAAAAGAGGTACAACATTTTTAAAGAATCGTTGCTAGCGTTATAGACTGTAAAAGTGATGGCATCCCATATTCAACATTACCTACATAGTGCAATTGTATTGACCATCCATTCCTATTCCCTAGGCATATTAGTGATATATTATGGCAAAACATGAACAGAAAGGAGTACACTCCTTAGTAATGTTTTTTAGCTTAGTGAACAACAAAGGAGAGTTTGGTCCATTTTTCCACGTTATGCATTACTGTGAAATGTGTCTATTTTCAGCTGTTTAGTTTAGTCAGTAGGTGTGTGTGCTTTTGCCTTTGAAATATTGACTTTGAAAGGTTTATAATCTACAGGAATGCATGTGAAACATTATCTCTGCCGAACACCTGAAAGGAAAGCACACATTGGCAAATTGAAATATTCAGGTGGAACATGCAAAATATACATACAAAAGGAGTTTCTGGCGGGGAAAAGGTGAGGGGTGTGTATCTTAATCCCTTTTTATTCATTCCTCTTTACCCTTTTGAAAGAGAAGAAAGATTTCCAAAGCTCTCTCCGTGCAGCCCTCCACATTGTCCTCTATGGCAGTGATTAGGGCACAGGTCATTGGCTCAGATAATTGTAAATATGTCTGTATCCCAAAATGCACCCTATTTCCTATTTAGTGCCCGAATAATGGAGCACTAGTGGGACGTCAAAAGCGGAGCGCTAAAATGTCATTAAGATGCCATTTGGGATGGACATGCTGAATATAATTAATTGTACACATTGAGGATTCCCTCGAAGGATATTAACAAGGCTAACATGTGTAGGCAAAGAGGTTTGGTAAACATAGGTGAAAACATAACCCATTACAATATACCATATCAGCCAAGATTGTTCAAAGGCACCAATGTGCAGCGGTCCCCACAATAAATTCCTCAATAGTGAGTGCTGTATGCCTTTGTTAAACGGAATACACCTCCAATCCCTCCACTATACACTCGTGATGTGCCGTTTTTTAACTAATCGCTTCAATGAACTGAGTGTACTGAATCAGTTCTCTCACAGATTTGTTCAAGTGAATCACTATTGCGCAACAGAAAGTCACGCATATTCAGGCTGCCGGTGAAGTCAGAATCTGATAACTTACATCACAAATGCCTTACAGTTGTCAGATGTTTGAAAGCACTGAATAATAATCCTTTTGAAAAATTTAAATAATTGGGTTTAAATTACATTGCCAAAGAAATTCCTGTTGATTGAATTAATATTTGATAATTAATTGATTGAAACACATGATTAATTGATTTTTCAGGTCAGGTAAAAACTGAAAGACTCCTCGGTTGCTTTAGCAGTATGTCTGGTCTCATTGTCCCGCTGCAAGGAGAAAAGTGCCGTTCAATGAGAGGCATTTGGATCTGAGCAGACAAGATCTTTTTTTACACTTCAGAAGTCCTCATCCTGCTGCACTCACCAGTTCAGTGAAGATAGGTGAGAGAGTTCCAGTGGCAGCCATACAGGCTCAAAACGTAACACACATCCGCCTTATTTCACAAATACGTTGGAAAACCAGTTTTTTCTCTCAGAACTTTTCTCTTGCCATCACTCTGGTAGATGTTAATACTTGCCTCGTCTGTGCACAATACCTTTTCCAGATCTCTACATGCACTTTTTGTTATTTTTTAGGCTATCCTGTTTTGAATCCAGCTATTGTTTTTGCCCTTTCAGTTCAATCTTCATAGTTCTTTGGTGAATTATGGTGAGGATTCTTTGGTCATCTACTCTAGAGGTCATCCTTGATCTAGCCGGTAATTTGCCATTGCTGACCTAATCAGTGCATTCTTATTATTGCACCAAACAGTTGATTTTGGCCCGGCAATTTTTTTAGTTATGTCTCTGTTCGATTTATTTTTTAATTCATCTTGATGGCCAGCTTCATGGTGGCCAGCTTGACTTGCACTGACACTTCTTTGGTCCTTACATTGTCAGACAGCAACTGACTCCAAATGCAAATGCATAGCCTAGAATCTGAACAACTATACATGACAGTTCTCTTGTGCACATGCACTAATGATGCAAACAAACACACCTGCCTAATAAGAGACAGCTGTGTAGTCAATTGTCAAAATACTTTTGGTCTCCTGAAATGGGGGGACTATGTAGAAAATGTGCTGTTATGTCTAAATAGTTCACCTGATATGGATGAGAATACCCCGAAATTAAAGCTGACAGAATGTACTTTAACTCCATGACCTGGAGTACAGATCCAAAACAAAATAAAATCTGTTACTGTCCAAATACTAATGAACTGCATTGTATATTAGGCCTATCATTTTTAAATGGCTCTCCTCATTTATGCATACTAGCTAAAAAAACAGGATGGACTCCAGACATTTCATCTTGTCAGCTTGGGATTTGATTGACCAACCTTTGGATTCTTGGATTATATAAATGATAGGCTACCTAACGCCTCATTTAGCACATCATGTTATTTCCACTTAATTTTCTTCATATATGGTTAATTGTTTGAAAAAAATTAACAAGCTTAATTTGTTAATATTACTATGGCCATTTGTTTTATGTTGGAAAATGCAAAGTGATTGCTATTATAGTTAATAATATGATTGCATAGCAAGTTGGAAATGGAATTAACAGATTGGACATAATGATTTGGTAAATTCATTAATAATTCAAAAGAGACAAATCATCTCAAATGACTGAACTGAAGGATTCAATTCATTTTAGTAATTCAGAATGCCCATCCCTACTACGTACATACAAACAGAGGCAAAACTCTCTCGATTTCCCTGTTAAAAACCCTGTTTGAAATCATTAAAGCTGTAAGCTGTCCCTTTATTCGCACTGACCTAGGATCTTATCAGGATCCCTCGTGCACAGATTGACGGCCTTCAGTATCAAGGACACACCCACTCTCTTACTTAAGAGCCAATGATCTGATCACATCCTGCGGTGATTCATGGTCATTTATTTCCCCTTTATCACAGTTGAGAAATCCACAATTGAACGGCTGCCTTTCAGTGGGGCGGGCTCATGCAAACACTGGCTGCCTTATCTGGTCCATGCAGAGTGCTGAATTGGAACGAGCCATGGGCAACCATAATAAGACACTAAAAAGCGTCTGCCAAAGTTTACCAATTAAAACACTGCAGGTCTACAGGCATAATCCCCATGGCCCCTAAGGTTACCTTTTCACAGAGCTAGGATGCTAAGACGGAAGACTGCCAAGTTCAAACACGTTTATAGTATCCTCCTGCCGTAGACTCAGGAAACATCCAACACAATTCTTTACAATATCGATATTCTTCCATAATTTGTCGTATGTTTTGCAAAGCCTTCATAAATTAGATAAGAGTCCACCATTCGTTCCATAGTAAATCTCTTCCCCCGCATTACTGGAGAGCGAATCTGTGTCCGTATGTGCAGTCATCTGAGTGCAATCCCATGATCTGTACATTCTGAATGCAGGTCACTACAACCTTAAACTGGATTATGATTCAGACAAAGCTCATGGCTGCTTATTGGAGTAAGAAAAACGATGCGCAGATATCATGCAGAGGCATGCATTCACTGTCCAAGTCTTCACTGTCCCATTATGTTGAGAAATCTGCCACCTGCCAATCATCTCATTAAAATGCACACACAGATATAGGATGGGAGTTGTTACTTTTGGTGAGTGATATATTTTTTAGATGTTTCCGGAAATAATAACTGAATTATATGCTTAAAGTAGTAGTATACACTAAAAGATTGTTAAAAAAACAAAGCACAGTCTGCAAAATGCAATCTTTGGTTTCATACATTCTGCAACACTTTTTTGCTTTAGGTATGGTATATATTGACTAGGGCTAATATTCACATAGCATTACAAAGCAAATTAATCAGAGTAATCACAAAGTAAAAATATATATTGTTTGGTGACCTAGGGTGGTCCACATGTCTATACCATAGGCTATGCTCTGCTGCAGCATGGGTTTGAATATGACCTACTGCCCTTTCATCAAAAACTCTCTTCTCAATCATTCACCACACTCTTGTCCAATAAAGCATAAAATGTCTGAAAATATACCTTTTGAGCAATATGTGCAGACTCCAGTCGTTTGGCAGCAACTATTGCTTGTAGTTTCTCATACTCAGCCGATTTATACACTGAGCTTCCATGTCCATCCTTCATCCGTAAAGTCAGTTTTTCTATAGCAAAAGAAAAAAAGCATTATGTCTAAGACAGGGCTATGTGTGTAATCACTGAGTATGTGAATCACTTATTAATCACTTATTCAACTGTCAATTCTTAGGTCAGGTGTTGTTCTTGCCCAAAGACAGCTGAGGAAAGAAGTGTGATGGAAATGGCCCTGTCCAATACAGGTCTGGCCCAAATGGCATGCCCTGCTTAGTGCATTATTTTAACCGTGGCCCCTCAATTGACCACAACTGAACAATCAAAAGTGCACCACATAGGGAATAAGGTGCCATTTGTGACACAAGCTTGACGATGAGAGATGTCCTATATGTGGAGCTGCCAGGGGGAAGGGAGGAAACAAACTGGCTATGTCAGACAGACAGCTCCTGAACGGTTCAGCTGTGACTCCAGAGGCAGGTGAATAAACACAAGCTGTACCGTTGCCTCTGACAACGAAGGCAGAAATGTCCTGGCTGACGGTTGAGCATCTAATAACACAGGGACTTCAGGTCCAATTTGCAGCTGCGGACTATGAGGTCAGTGAGTCTAGAGAGGTCGGAATTGGTTGGAAGCCAAGATGACTCACCTAAATCCTCTGTTCGGCAGTTAGTTAGGAACCTGTGTAAGTCTCTTCCACTCATGGCTTTACATCTGTTGATCAATATGAGGTTCCATGTGATTTTCCTCTTTCAATTGTTTCATTTTACAGAAAGGCAGACAAGAAAATACAAAGAACACGTACAAATAATATGTTAAAAATATGATTTTCCACAAAGAATTTGTGTTAACAATTGAAATGATGTGGCGTTAGTTAATGTTGATTTATTGGGATTCCCATTCGCTTTGACCAAAGCAGAAGCTACTTTCCTACTTTCCGTCCACAGAAAACACAAAACAGGTCGACGTTGTGCCACGCAATGTTGTGTTATCTGTCTGTTTACGGTAATTTTGCAGTTTACTTGAGTTATTGAAGATGGGAGTTCTATCTATGTGCTCATGGCTCTGTATTATACTACGCTTCGCCCAAGTTTGTTTTAGACCTGAGGGCTGTGAAGAGACCTTTGGTGGCATGTCTTGTGGGGTATGGGTATCTGAGCTGTATGTTATTAGACAATTAGGATTCTTCATTACAGAAATATGTTATAAAAAACTTTAAGAAATGCAATCAATTTTTTGTAAAGCCTGAAACAAGAAAGAAAAACATGTTGGTAATGCTAGGTCTTGGTGTGCAGTTAAGGGCAATACTTATTGCTGTCTTTAAAACCAACTGCTGCTTTGCTAGTTCCATCTTTGCCACACATAACCTAGAAGGGACCAGAACGTAATTAGGCCCTGAGCTTCCGTGGCTTTATGGAATAGCTCCGGGTCTTCTGATCCAGTTGCAGAAATTAAAATGAAGAGGTCTGATTGCATTGCGAACTGACTTTAACGCAGCTGGAATGGTTTTAAGAAACGTGCGCAACGAGAGCCGACGTTATAATAGCGCACGCTTCGTTTCAATTGCGCAGGGTTCTCTCTTGCTTCACTCAACCTGGTCGTTAGTTTGTTAAAGCAGTTTGGCGTGGCATGACGGTATAGGTTGCGTGGAGATTCATGAGAGGTGACCTCGATTAGACAGGTAGCCAGGTCCGATGCCATTTAAAGTAATTTCTTTGAGAGACAGGAAACCAATGGAGGTCAGCCAGGATGGGGGTGATATCGGCAGACATATTTGTTTGTGTCAGGATCCTTGCTGCACTGTTCGAATGAGCAGTAATTAAAGAATGGAGTTTGAAAACAGGGCCCAGAGCATTACATTCCCATAATCAATCCTGGAGAAAAGAAATGCCTGGATACTCTTTTCTGCATCAAAAGTGATGAGAGATGGTCTTAAGTGAGATATTCCTTAGGTGAAAGAATTACGTTTTACCGACATGAGTAGGCTAATGTGGGCATTAAAGGAGAGAGTAGGGTCAAATTTCACACCGGGGTTGGTGATGACTGAAATTAAGGGAATTATGTGTCCGTCTCTGGCAAGAGGCATTCTGCAGAAGTTGGTCTTCTGTTAGATCCCTGTTAGCATTGCATAAAAAAAATAACCAGGTAGGTCAACTGAGAACGAATTCAAATAGTCAATGATGGCCTGGATGAAGGCATTCAATTGCAAATCAACAATAACCAGAATAGCATTAACAATGTATGATAAAATAAATTCAAATTAACACTATATACATGAAATAGACAAATAAACAAAAAAGTACACTTAATACAGAAGGACACATTCCCTAAACCATTGATACGTTTAGGGTGCAAATATGAGGTAGCAACTTGTTTATTTTTTAAGGATTGAGGTAAGACCAAGCAGATGGCAGTGTGGTTAAATTCATCCAATTTATTCAGGAGCTTTTTAACGGATAGCCTAAACACTACGCTGCCACAGTCGAGGAAGAGCAGGATAGTCACTTGCTACTATTAAGCTAGAGGATGTTATTCTGCATCAAAAATGTTAACTCATCCAAACATTTGGACAAGCTTGACAGTGCAGATGTTGTGTCAGGTTTTGTTTTGATATGCATCTATGTGTTGTCTGCATCGCTGTGGAATTGCACACTGCTGTCTGATGGTCTGGAAGAGGGGGAGCTTATATAGCAGGAGAATGGGACCTAGTACCAAACCTTATGGGGCAGTGCTCTTAGTTGTAGATGACAACTTCATACACCTCAGCACCTGCTAATCCTGAATAATATCTGTATATGTTTCACTGTACAGTATATGGTATTTAATCTGATTATTAAATGTTTATTTCTCTTATAAGAATATTTGTGGTATTTTAACTTTATTTCTCTGGTCCTGTGAGGTGTCCTGACACCTTGCAGTTGCATGCTTTTGGCCGGGTCATAATTCAGAAGAATTGGTTCCCAATTGACCTATCTGGTTAAATAACAGGAAAATAAGTAAACAAATTGTATTTGGAATTAGCTTGATATTAATCACCCATTGTGATATTGACTTTATCTTTACACTGTGTTAATAGTTGCAGTGAGCTCACTGGCTTTAGGTGCTGACTGATGGAATCATTAGTAAGCATCACAGTTAGAGCTTATTTGAAGAGTGGCAAGTCTTATAAAAATGTTGCATTATGCTATGTATCATTAAAATATTGTAATCACAGAATTGTCAGGTAACATCAGCCAGGGAGAAACCGAATATGTGAATATGTAGAAACATTTATGTAATGTTTGACAGAAAGGTCATTACACCTCATTACCTTCCTGCTGTTGCTTTAATCAGCTTATTCTTCGGATTAAAACTTACTTCAAAAAACTTAATGGAGAGAACCACTATCACTTAATTTCTTCCAAAACAGCCTATTCAACATTCAGGAATGGGATTATAGAAATAACCTTAGTAACTTCTCATTTACATCAGCTCTGATACTATAATAATGTGTAGGCATGTTGAGTGAAACATTTTGGCGGGGTTGTGGTCTCTGAAATCACACATTTTTTGGTATATTTGTACCTGAGGAGTGGTAGAGGTGACAGGAAGTGTTTGCAAAGGTGAAAGCATACAGTTCTTACTTACTTTTAATAGTTTCACATGTTAATATGCACTTTTATATGCTAGGATACGTAAGACAAACTAGGCACGTGTAATGAATGGCTCCCAACCTGTCCAAATGGCATTTCAAAGGGAATCGACAACACAATAGATGATTACATGACTAAACAGTGAGAACATGTAATCCAGCAGGGGAATTGACATTGAATACTTCCAACTTAATGTGATTACAACTCTGGTCATCAGGAGGGATCAACAATGAATTATACCAAAGTGCCCTAATTTAAAATGGGGATGGCCTCAATGGTGCTGCCCAAGCTGGAAAATAAGCCAAAATGGCCTGGATACACAGTTGACACTTCTTTCCGTCTCATGTACACAGCCTACATTAAAAAAAAGTGGTGTTCAGGCCTACATGCACATTTTACTGAACTGTACCATACAGTTCAGTAAAACGGTATTAAAATAGTCCAACTCATCAAAAATAGATATATGAACTACGTAAAGCATTATATTGAAGACCTGTTATACGCGTTCAACAACGAGTAGCTTTATATTACACAGGGTAGACTATCTAGATAATGTGAATCACATTAGAGAACAATTGACCAGAACATGGTTCTTCTATCTTACCTTATAGTCTCCTACACCGCTTTAAATGTATTTGGTTGACAAAAACTGTAACCAAGGAAACTATTTTTTCCTTACCATTGGTCTATTCAACAATGCGAGTCTCCAATGAAACGCCCTCTTTTCCAAACTATACCCAATGAAGACTGAAGCTGCAAATCTACAGTGAGGTGACGTCATGCATTCTCGTATTCCTTTGGAGTGGAAGCGGAGTGCGAAGAAGGGATCTTGTTCTTGACTATGGAGGCGAGTTTCAACTGTTCCACATGCATGGGACTAGGAGCGGACTTGTAGAGGTGCAACTTCAATGCGGATGAAGTTACATGTTCAAATGTGGATCCACGCCAAAACACAGCGATCACAATAATACTTCTCAAGGTACTGACTTGTTTTCATTCATTCTAAAACGTTTTCAAGAATGGCTGTATAAAAAGAGAATAAAGCCTCTGTGTGTTAAAGTTTTGCACTAGAGGAGCCGATTCATCTAGCCTACTGAATTCCCCTTTTCGGTTTTACTATGTGAACAGTAACAGTAGTTTACACCATGTGCTGTTCATTTTATGCATGTGTTGCAGTGCAATAGCCTATACTTAGCAAGAAAGGATCTTAACGCACACTAATCTTTCTCTTGTGACTAATTCACTACCACGCACACCTCTGCGGGACCTTCACTGGGTATGGGGTGTCGCGTTTAGGTGCGCCTTGATACGTGGTAGACGAAACTTTCAATTTGGCTGGTATTGCAGACTGTATTGTAGACGTTACAAAAAAGTATTACTTTTTATAGCACTACTTGTGATTAGTGTACATGGTCGTCATTGGGACTGATCAACTGGCAATGAATAGGCAGGTGAGGTTAGTGTGTGGGAATCTAAGGAATGCGAGGTCGCCGAGGGGCGGAGATTCGTGAGCTTCGCCTACTACCAACATCTTCATTTTCTCCCGTTTATTTTGGTTTCAATTCACGACGGATTTAGATGTCCTTACACAAAATAGGCCCAGTCAATATTACTTGTTAATTACACTGATGTTTATTTTTTGCATTCACAAATCAAGTAGCCGACGTAGATTTTTTTATAGTTCTGCACCAATTCCGGAACTAAAATGACCTTTTTGGTCACGCTGGAGATTTTAACTTACTGTAGTTCTATCCAACTTAAATGTATTTTGGAAAAACAAAGCGTGTGTTTTTTCGTGCGATTAACGCTTTAATGTTTATTTTAGACTAGTACACGTGTCACGATCCCTTAACCTTAGCCGTTGTATGGATTCATGCAAATACTGGCAAACCATTTTAGGGCAGATTGATTTCTTGCCACTATCGAAAAGTGCAGGCGTGTCAGTTTGAAGCTGTGGAACAGTGTAAGGGTTGTGTTTTACCACAAGCGCGCACTCGTGCCTAGATTTCAGTCTCACTCAGGATAGCTGGAAACGAAAGGTTGCTGGTTCAAGTCCTGGAGCCGAGAAGGTGATCAACCCTGTCTTTCTGTCCCTGAGCAAGACCGTAACTGTTCCCAGGTTGTTGCTGTACATAAGAATATGTTCAATTTTTTATATGTTGTAACATGTGTATAGATATTGCTAGACTGTTGCCTTGGGAAGACCTTTGCAATGATATACTATGCCGATAGAACTATGTTCACCATGTGGCTAGGACCAGTCCAATCACCTCAGGACATTTGCATATGAACATTCTCATACACCTCTCACAGCATGCACGTTAAAAAGCCATAGAAATGTGAATTTTCTTGATTGTCAGGGCAGCTGATACACTGCATAGCTTTAGTGCATTTAGTCATGGCTATTTGATTGACAGCTGTAAGAAAATGTTCATTTCTACCATTTACTCAAAACTTTAGGTCCAATTGGTGACCTGCACTTATTGTGTTTTTTTACATAGTTTACTGTTCAAGAATTCTTTCTATATAGTCCCTATCAAATAAACTGAAGACAATTCAAGAAAGACGTTAGTACCTGGAAGACTTCAATCCATCTGCTGCTATATATTTTAGAGGCTAGCTCTGCATGTAAGTCTCTTTATTGAGCAATCAACCTTTAGCTATTGTCCCTTAACTGCCCTGTACCTCACTTGCTGACTATATTTTAGGTCACAATTGTGCCACTATACTCAGTCTTTCTGTTCTTACTCTGTGCTTTTCACTCCCTCTCCCTATCTCTGCCTCTTCCTCCCTCACTCTCTAGCTCAGCCTCTCTATCTCTCCCTGGTCAGATGCACCATGCGATGCTCCTCGTGATTCACATTACCCAAGCCACACACCCAACGGCTGACATCTATTGAAAGAATTCACTTATTCTGGGAAGAAACATAACATTTATCTTAAGATATTTTTATTTTCAGGCATTTTCTGCATTATTGGACAGGAAAGTGCTGACAGAGCAGTAGGTTGGATTGGAACCTACGCCACAGCAGTACAGGGGTACCGACATGGACTGCTGGATTACCCTAGGCCACAATTTCCATTTTTTGTGTCATTTAGCAGATAATGTCATCGAGAGCAACATACAGTTGTGAGAGCATACATTCATGTTTTTGTTCTGTCCTGGTCCCCTGAGGGAAGGGAACCAACAACCCTCATTTAATATGGAGGTGCTCTTTCACATAATAGTGTGGAGGATGTTTTTGTTTGTGGCTGAGAGACAGAAGTCTAATTGAATGGAGTCTAAAGTTGTGTCTATAAGGATTGATCAACACCAACAGTGATGTTTGTTTGAATTGTCTCTGACCCCTGGAGAAGCTGCTGCCCCGTAATCTCCCCTGTAGGTTGGTGTAGCAGCAATCAATACACACATACAGTCTGGTGTGCTCCTCTGTTGTTGTGAAACAGGGACTGTTGATCGGAGATGAGGGCTTCGTTGTTTGAGTGATGATGGGACCCAATGGTGCTGTAATACCCTGAGTCTTGGGACAGTCCCGACCAGGGGGAGTCCCAAATGGCACCCAGATCCCTACGTAGTGCTGTGTATTTGACCTGAGCGTCAGATCGATGTAGTGCACTTTATTGAGAAGTACGGTGTAATTTAAGAGGCAGACGCAGCCTGCTTGCAAAAGGCCCTTTTTGTCTTTAGGTCTGGTGAGGTTATTTTAACCCCATGCTCATAAATACAGTAAAGAGGTCAAGGGACCTCGATCAAAACAATTAAACCACATGGGGGAAGCATGAGGAGGACATCCCAAATCTCTTCATTGCTCCCCTGCAAAATTAGCCTAGATTTTGGCCTGGGGGTAATATTTACTTCTTTGGACACCAGCCACTGTGGCTAGTGGATGTGCAAATTTACCAGCCACTTGAGCCAAAATAAGTTTTCGCTCAAAATACAAGCCAAAATACGTTTTCAAAAGGCTGAGAGCAAAGAATACAGAAAATGCCTAAGCTTGCTTTAGCACAGGTTTTTTTTTTTACTTGCAACAAAACACCCACTATCTATATACCTAATGCCATTAGCGTTATTTTGACCCCGCACCTCCGGGACACCTGTTGCCATGTTCGATACGTTCTGTGAATGTGCTACAAAAAAACAGTCCTCTTGCTCACTTGTGCACTGGGGCCTCCCACTCCTCTTTCTATTTTGGTTAGAGCCAGTTTGCACTGTTCTGTGAAGGGAGTCTTACACAGCGTTGTACGAGATCTTCACTTTCTTGGCAATTTCTCACATAGCTCCATTTTGAGCCTGTAATTGAACCCACAATTGCTGATGCTCCAGATACTCAACTAGTCTAAAGAAGGCCGGTTTTATTGCTTCTTTAATCAGCACAGCCGTTACCAGCTGTGGTAACATAATTGCAAAAGGGTTTTCTAATGATCAATTAGCCTTTTAAAACAAATACAACGTGCCATTGGAACACAGGAGTGATGGTTGCTGATAATAGGCCTATGTCGATATTCCATTAAAAATCAGCTGTTTCCAGCTACAATAGTCATTTGCAACATTAGCAATGTCTACGCTTTATTTCTGATCAATTTGATGTTATTTTAATGGACACACAAATTCGCTTTTCTTTTGACAAACAAGGACATTTCCAAGTTACCCCAAAATTTTGAACGGTAGTGTATATTTGACCGATTACTCTTGTTAACCTGCTAGGTAGTATACTAAATCTCATTTTGCTGTCAAAGGAAACGGCTTGGGAAATGGTTTATCTAACTACAAAGACTGTGTGCAGAGTTATTTTTATCTTACGCTCCTGCTGAAGGGTTAATAAAATTAATTCCTTTGTTGTCTTATTACATAAAGGGCTGGTTTAAACCTGGTCCTGGATTAAAAAAGTTAAACTCAATAGTAATGTACCTTTTGGTCCACCAGTTCAGTGGCTGATAAACGCAAAAATTCTACCAGCCACTAAAGAAGCCATATGTTTTTGCATAAAGGTATACACAGATAAATCAAAGAGATTGCATTCATATGTTTCTTCATGTTGAAGTATATATTTTTTTTTATCACTTTGAGATTAATTTCGAAGAACAATAATGAATCAGACACACTGCTTAGCATATTTTTTTATTAAGAAATTACAATGGTTTTGGTTTAGTATTAACATGTTTTAGATTGTCAATACTATTTTTCGTACCCCAGAAAACATATTGTAAGGTTATTATTCATTTTTATGGACTGTTCTTATTATAAGGCTTTTGGAAAACACAAAGACACACACACTTTATTAATAGACATTTTGTTAAAATACATTTTCATGTTCTTCCTCCTACTTAGTCACATGCTCCACAGTGTGGAACTCTAAACTGGATGCTGGCTTGATACCACATTTGAATGGCTGCGGTGTGGTCAAAATATATGATGGGAGGAATTGATAGCTGGACAGTCAGAAGTTCTGAGAGCGTGTCACATTTAACCGAGCCAAGCACTCACTTTAAACTAGTTCAAATCTAGAAGCTAATACAATTTATC
>JACXGI010001789.1:51537-85213 GCA_016801175.1 Esox masquinongy
CCAGTTCTTTTTTTTTTTTTTTTTATTCAAATCACAAATTAATTTGTCTGAAGAGTATAGGCTGCATTGCGAGTAGTGAACAGAACTTGCAAGCTCCGGAACTCGTTGGGTAAGAGTTGAATACCCCTGTAATCTTGACCAAGTAGATGAGTCAGAATGTCAAATCTTAGTGTTACTTGGATGGCAGATGTTTTTGTAAACAACACTGACAACATTATTCTGTTTTAGCATGAATGATTTTAGAGAACACTCATTTTCGCTACCTGCCGGAGATACAGGTGGTCTTCAGTTAGTATGTTCAGTCAATTCAGTGTAAGAGTTCAGCTGTAGACTCCCCACCTTGTTTGCTTCATGGTTACCATGGTACCGTAAGGCAGCATGAAGTGAAAGCTCTGTGAAAGTTCTGCACATTTGAGATATATACCATGTATGTATTTTTATCAAGTTTTTGACAGCGGTGATGGAGTTGTTGGTTGAACATGCAGTATCTGAGTTGTTTTTAGCAATGACCTTGTGGGGCTGATACCATGAAGGGAGTAGCTGCCTAAAGTTTGCATTTAAAAGTTGCATCTCAGCACTGGCTGCTTCTCGGTCAATGAAATCTGACTGTATTTTGGAAATGTAAGGGAGTATATACTGTTCTCGGCTGATCTGTGCTGGGATTTGTTGTGTTTTTGCCACATCAGATGCATCACCCACACTGGTCCTACTTGTTAGTTATGGAGGAGTACGATGTCCAGATTACAAAGAGGATGAGTTGAGGATGACATCAGTGTCAGAAATCCAACTCTGGGGACCACCATCACCTTGTATCACAGGCTACAGAGAAGCTGAGGATTAACATTAGAGCCAGCTCCATTACAATCATCTGAGTTTAGGAGCATGATGAGTGACAACCCTGTTTCCAAAAAAGTAGGGACGCTGTGTCAAAGGTAAAGAAAAACACAATGCAATGACGTGCAAATCATTTTAACCCTACATTCAATAGAAAATAGTACCAAGACAACATATCAAATGTTGAAACTGAGAAATGTTATTGTTTCTTGGAAAGTACATGCTCACTTTGAATTTGATGCAAGCTACATGTTTCAAAAAAGCTGGGACAGAGGCACCAAAAGACTGGAAACGTGTAATGCTAAAAACTAAACCTGGTGGAATATCACAATTAGGTCAATTAGGTCAAAACAAATAAAATTTGGCTTTTAAAAGATCATTCCAGAGCAGATGGGCCTGTCAGAAATGAGCATGGGCAGAGGTTCACTACTGTGAAAGACTGCATGGGCTAATAGTGCCACAATTCAAGAATAACGTATCACAAGAGTTTGGGGATCTTATCTGCTGTACATATCATTAAAAGATTCAGAGAATCTGGAGTAATCTCTGTACGCAAGAGACAAGTGTGAAAACCAATATTGGATGGCCATGATCTTCGGGCCCTCAGACGGCAATGCATTAAAAACAGACACGATTATGTAGTGGACATCACTGCATAGGCTCAGGAAAACTTCCGAAAACCATTGTCTGTGAACAATGTATGTCACAGCATCCACAGGTGCAAGTTAAAACTCTACCATGCAAAGAAGCCACCATATATAAACAACATCCAGCGCCTTCTCTGGGCCCAAGCTTATTTTAGATGGACTGAGGTGAAGTGGAAAACTGTCCTGTGGTCTGACGAATCAAAATTTTAGATTCTTTTTGAGAATCATGGATGCCACATTTTGCACATTATCACAACAGCATGGCACTGTAGTAAAAGAGTCTGGGTGCTAAACTGGCCTGCCTGCACTCCAGACCTGTCTATTTGCCTTAATTACATATTTAGTATTTCCATATGCACTGCATTTACCTTCATTGCACATCTATACATTCCACTTGTCCTTGTAAATTTCTGCCCACTTTTATTTGCACTTCTGTTTAGATGCTAACTGCGTTTCGTTGTACTGTGCTTGTACTTTTTCAATGACAACGTTGAATCTAATGTAATCGAATCTATTGAAAACATTTGGCGCATTATGAAATGTCAAATACAGCAAAGGAGAAGCTTTGAAATGTCAAATACAGCAAACTGTTGAGAAGCTGAAATCCTATATCAACCAAGAGTGGGACAACATTCCACTTTCAAAACTACAGCAATTGGTCTCCTCCAATTGGTCTTCCAGTGTGTTGTTAAAAGAAGAGGTGATTAATTCAAAATGGGCAGGTATTTTTTCAAAAACAATAGAATTTCATTCTCAGTTTCAATGTTTGATATGTTGTCTTTTTATTGTTTTCAATCAAATGTAGGGATAAATGATTTGTACATTGCATTCTGTTTTTATTTGCATTTTATGCAGCGTCCCAACTTTTTTGGAAACAGGGTTGAAGTTTATCCACTGAGGGGGTCCTACACTATGGATATGAGTGTTTTTCTGTCTTTTGGTATGTTAAGTGGTATATGTGTAACTCAGTATGCATGGTGGGCTTTGTCTTCTGTTTGTGTTTGTTCATTTTTTTAACCAGATATTTAAATTGATCACAGTGTTGTTGTTGTTTTTTAGTTGTCAGTGATTTCAAATGTGTTATCAATGTATGGTTGTTTTTAGTTGTCTAATAAATCTATCCATTCTTTTTGCTTCTGGTCTGACAGTAGGCTCAGCTCACTCGGCTACATATAGACATACTTATTACTAAACAATGTCAGCCCTCTGGCAATGTCAGTCCTTTGGCAATGTCAGCGCCAATGCCGGGGAAAAAAACAGTATAAATAGCATTTATCATTTTTGCTTTGCTGTTATGTTTAGTAATAAGACATTGCTATTGACTGTGCCCTCCAGAATGTCATGGATGACCACTTAAGAGTTCCCAAAGACACAACCTTAAGTGTGAAATCTTGATCGGAATATACAGCAATTCGATTTTGTTCCTCAGATTTTCTGTAGGTGCCAATGTTTGTGGTATGCATGTTTTATGTAAAATAATTGTTTCTTGATGCCATTTTCTTTGAACAATTTTCACTCAATTAATTTTTTTTTTAATGTAAGATCTAGCTGATAAACAACAAGGACAATTTCACAGACGTATTTACCTAGGGTGCCAATAATTCTGAAGCGCATTGTACATACATTTATTTCTGTTTTAATGGCTATTTACATTTGTGCATAGCTAATGAGGGAAAAGTGTGAATAAATGATAATTTAATTAAAATGTAATTCAAATAACTTTGTAAGAGGCAATTTCATGTAATTATCATTGAATTGACCTCTTCATCCAACCCGTGTACATACAAAAAACACTAAACCTTCTGCAATTACTAAGCGATATAGCACTCACAGACTAGTAATTAGTTTCAGTACACAGTTGAAAGGGCAACTTAATATTCAGTGATGCCCATGATTTTCTGTCTACAGCAATCAAGTTGAAAGCCGTACTGTACCTTGTCTAGAAGATGGTCTTCAAAGGACTGTCCATTATTTTATTCCCAACCCACTGCTGAGAGGGTTGAAATGCCAATGCACGTCAGATTGGATTAGTTGGTTTTTAATCCCTAGTAATTCTGAATCATTGATATGTTTCAGATAAGGAATGGCTTTTCTCTGTTAGGATAAATCATGCATTATGTATGGACACCAAAGGTGATTAGTTATTGAGTAATATTTAACTTTAATGAATAGCATGTGTGAGAAGTAGACCTACCACTGATCACAATTCCTTAACTGCCTACAACACTTGATCTACTCGATCTACTGTAATGGGTGATCATTATGGATGTCTCATGCTAGATGATGAATCCCTTCTGTCATCATCTGTGATGGTCTGTGTTCTCATCCGTGCCCTGAACAACCTGAGACAGGCGATGATGAGGCGTCGTCCCGCTGAGTACCTCTAGAAGGCACTCGGGATGCATCCCAAATGACGTCCTATTGAGCCACGTGGGCCATGATCAAATCTAGGGCACTTCCAAGGGAGCGGGGTGACATTGGGGAGGCCATCACTCCACTGCCTCTGTGGCTCAGTGGTCTCATCTGCAAATCCTAATATCCATTAAGAAAGGGTATCTATCAGGAGAGTAAGAGTAGCGGTTGTTACTCTTCTGCTGTAGGATCTCTCTTTCCAGATTTCTTTCTCTTCTTCTTTCCATTCTACCCCACATTTGCATGATGTGGTTGTAAGAGACTAAAGCCTGTTCCTTGAGGATAACCACAAGTTGTAGACTAGAGAAATTCCACTGTGAGTCCGTAATATCTATCTCTGTTTTATTACTTGGAAGAGACTTTTCTGGGAATGGAAGAACCGAGCACGACAATTTAATAGTTGCCCTTGTCAATCGAATGTGAAAAGATGAACCAACACCCCACACATGAAAGTTTTCAAACCATTGACCTCAGTAAATGGTGTATTTTAATAAAGACTCAGCATGCTGCCAAATGTAGGCTAGTCCCATATTAGTTTTAATGCTAGCTTTCATGCATTGTATATACAATCAAGGTAATTAAAGGGTACTGTTCCACATGCTATAGGCTGTTGGTTTGAGGTACAATGAAATCATTTGGCGAGGCATGTGGCCGCTCACTGCTCACTGCAACTATTTCATGCAATAGTTGGATCCTGGGTGGCTAAATGTAATAAAGAGCACAAAGCATGTCAGCGCTTTGAGAGATTAGGCGCACAATAGATTTCTGTCCGGTGAAATAGCCCTGACATGCTGAGTCTGAAAGAGCAGTGCCTCTCCAGCCTCCAGCCTTGTGCTATGTGGAGTGGACAGCAGAGGAGAGGAAGCAGAAATTTCATTTCGGTGTGCTTCGCCCCAGACGCGTCACACTCCTGCCACCCCGGACCCTGTTCTTGACAGTCCCTAAGCCTACCTGCAGTTCCACCTCATCGTGCTGGAGGAGAACGAGAATGGCGTCTTGTTGAATTTTACAGAGTGCTTCATACCGTGTGACGCCGAGGCACCGGCTCTCTGGTTACTGAAGGGAGAAGACTGATGGGGACAGGCCGTCTCCCCGCTGAGAGTACTGCCGAACAAACAAGGCCTGCAGAGAATTCAACAGCAGTCTCTGAGCACTGTGCCAGATGACATAACCTGACATGACACTGCTTGATGAATGGACAGTTGTTAAGTCTGATGTCACATCGCCTTAAGTAGTGCTCGTTCGGCAGGAAGATGCACATGCCGATGAATGTACAGTTCTGCCAAAGAGAAGAAAACATTTGTGTGAACGAGGGATGTAAAGTATACTGAAAGTAAGTGCTTCTACACAGGTGTGGAATAAACATCCCCTCCTATTTATGGTCTTGAATAAAAAAAATGCCAGACAGAAGTGGTTGTGATTATATCCATTTGCGATTATAGTTAGAGGAATTTCGGGGGCTTTGAACGAACTGATTGTTTGGGGCAGGTTTGGCAGGAGCGTCAGTGATTAAGACCGCTCAACGTGCTGATGTCTCACAATATACCACGGCTTTCTCAGTTGCCACGTGTCTACTCAAACACTCATGGGAGATTCTTGAGCGGCACCTGAGACAGTGTTTTCCACCACCCTTTAGAAACCACTGATGGGACACCTTTCTCCTGCAAGAAATTCCATCCCTACAGTAGTGTTTCCTATGGTTGTAGAATACATGCCCAGGGACATTGAAGCTGCTCTGGCAGCTTGTTGTGGCCTAACAGCTCATTAAAAACAGTGGTGGTATATATTTGCAGTATCCTGTATTTTGTCAGAATAGATGTCATCCCTGATAAACAACTTTATAGTTTGATGAATCACCTAGCCTACATTTGTTGAACTAGGGTATGGGTGAAATACTACACGTGTGGTATCGGATGTTGTCCCAGAGCAGTGTGCAGGCATGTTGGGTGTTGGATTTGGTTTGAGGTAATGGCATCTCCCTAGATTCTCCCAGTCATGTGGGCTGACATCAGAGGCTTATCTAGATCAGAGTCAACCTGCAGGATTCCTACACCTTCCTTGCTTTCATCGTGGTCATTCTAAAAGCGTAGAAGATGATTCATTTTGTTAAATGTCCACCAAATTCAAAGTGCTGTATGTTTCACACTTGGTGCTGCGCATGGGATTTCTAAAAAGTCGAATTTCACAGCCAGTCACAGAGTTTGGTAGGTAAGTAATGTCACCATAATTCCTCTATTACTGCAGGTATATTCTGGGCTTTTTCCTGAAAATTCTTCTTTAGCACTTTTATCTTTAGCAAAAAGAGTTAAGGCCAGCTGAACGCAGAATATGTCAAGCCAGATGCTTTGCAGCAGAAGTCTGTTTATTTCAGTGAAGTGCGCAGTTTGCATTTTTCCAACTTGTGCATTGCTATGCCGTTCTGTACCAGAAACAGAACTGTATCCACCATCGAAGAAGCTGAGGGGTATCTTTCTGCTGTTTATTGGATAGCCACAAGCACACCACACAATACATTTAATTTCAAGTACAACATCAGTATCAGTTTTAATCAATGTCTGGCCAGTTATGAAAAGGAAATATTCAATATTTGAGACAGATATTTTTGCTGTGTTTAGGGTATTCTTCAGGAGGAACATTTTTGCGTTATTAATCGTATGCTTGCTAGATCAACAAAGTTTTATCATACATCTACAATGAGAGAAGTTCAGAAAGCTAATACATCTGGCATCTGACTACTTTTGCTGCAACCAATTTCCATGAAGTATATCTGACATAAAGATCACGGTGAACATCTGCACTTGTATCGTCATAGATTCAAACTCTCCACGCTGTGTGATTGTTCCTGTTTTTATGCAGCACATGGATTGCAATGATTATGTAAAATTTGCCGTGGGGAAATGTATTGATGCAATCGGTGTGCACCAAGGCATCAGACATTGAAACAAAAAAAAATGCAATTCAAGTACATAACATTTACAATTGCATTCCATCAGATCCTGTTATACTTGAGCTAGGGCTGGTGTTGAGGCAGAGGAGCTAGATGACTCAGATGCTCCTCTTTTAGCCTTGGACCGATATGAGGCTCAGTTTCTTGAGAAAGTGACATGATCAATGCTGACAAATACATATTGAGCGTTGTGGAAAATGGTGGGCAGATTGAAGTATGTTCCACTGCTCTTCACTTCAGATTTTTCTTTTTTCCAGTGCATAGTTCTGGCATGATCCTGGAATCAGAGAGAAATCCAGGAATAACTTGCAATTTATTCCCTTTGTATAATTCTTGATAAAGTTGACATTTGGCAGAGTGGAACTATGGCCACTGTGCTAATAGCTTTATAATGTCAGGCAGCCTTCGACCTGTTAAAGGGCTCATTTTACTATGTTTTACTACTGAATATGCCTCTGGCAAGAAAGGGCATCATATCAGCCCTTTTCACTTAAACTGCTTTGATTCTTCGATTTGGATCAGTAGCAATCTTCATACTTGTTAATCCAAACGGCTAGTCTGGAAAACATCATTAATTGCTTAAAACGTGAGGTATTGATGAAATGTTATTGATTGATAAATCAAGCAGTGACATGGTGAATATGAAAAACTTAGCATTAACTAAGTTTTGCCCCCATGAATCATGTCATATTTATTTTTCTGTCTGGCTATATTTTTGCATATATATTCTTCTTAACTCTCTCTACGTAGTTGTCCGGTGCCATGTCGCGAGAATTTCATTGTGCAGGATGATGCTGTGTTATTTGGTGCATTTGACAAATAAACATTGAAACTTGAAACATATCCCCAATCATGCATCCTCCTGCACCCTCAATCTAGCCTCCTACTGACTCCTCCCAGTGCTTTATACCCTTCCTGTTGCTTTGTTTTATTAATCATCTTATACTTAATTGAGTTCCAGTTTTAGTGTGCCATTGGTTTGTTTTAAACATGTCTATGAAAATGTGGGGAATGTAATTTAGTTCACTGGTCCCAACTAAAGCATTTTTTTAAAAGGACAACTGAAGGTGATTGGACCGTCTGTCATATTCCTCCATTTCAATTCCTTTTATGGCTCAATGTATGTTCCCCCCGCCCCAGCACGCGCGCGCGCGCACACACACACACACACACACACACACACACACACACACACACACACACACACAGACACAAAAGTTGGATTCGACATTGCATTTACTTTACGTATAATTTATTTTCTCAAGCCCCCAAGGAAGACTCCAGCAGAAGTCTCATCTGTTACTCTAATTGGGAGGACATTGAGTTGGAACACATCACTCAGCTTCATACACATTTTGCACCCATACATTTATGCATGCAAACAGTGTGTCTAAAGTCTACACGTCTTCCCTGTCTTGGTGAAAAGGTAAGTACTTAGCCTTCTCTATTGAACGTTTTATTTTGCCTTCCCTACTCAGGTTTACATATACCTTTAGAAGACTGGAGTAGACACTGTACATGTATTGAGCTGAGATGTTCTAAGGGCTCTTTTAGAATGATTGAGGCATACAGCTTTTGAAAGAGAAGTTGACTTCTGTATTGCCTAATAAAAGCCAATGTATCATTGTGTTATGCAGGATTCTTTGTTAAGATGCCAGAGCTCGGCTTTGTAGCTTGCGGTTAAGGTCAACTATGACTTTAACTCGCAGTAATGGCACCCTGATGCAATTATTTCCCGGATTCAACGTGACAGTACATTTGTTAACGGCGAAGCCAAAAAAGAGAAGGCAAACGTGTCAGAAATGAGACCTTCAAATAAAAATATATATGGATTTAGTTTGAATTTACAGGCTTATCGTAAAAGCTGCTTCACTTTTCACACTGACTATGACTTAATCTATTGCTGTGTTTGAAAGGACTGGGAGATAACAGTTGAAGGTTACGCGTTCTCAAATAGGGGAATTGTGGTTTTTGCAGTCCTGTTTTCCCAGCTGTGTTGAAGGCCAGGACAAGCCTCAACAGAATACGGGTGTCTAGGCAGGGTGCCGGCCTGGGGGAGGGTCTAGGCTGGGGGCCGGCCTGGGGGGAGGGTCTAGGCCGGGGGCCGGCCTGGGGGGAGGGTCTAGGCCGGGGGCCGGCCTGGGGGAGGGTCTAGGCCGGGGGCCGGCCTGGGGGGAGGGTCGTCATAGCAAAAAACTGACATAACTCCCATTGAAATTACCCTGTGCTGTAAACACTGGAAGCCAGGACTGTGTCGAATATGGCACCCTATTCCCTATATAGTGCACTACTTTTGTCCACGGCAGACTCAGAAGTAGTGCATTATACAGGCATGGGGTGCATTTAGGCAATAGCCCCGGTGAAAAGGTCATGACTCATCTCACTCAATGCAGGCCCAGCATATCTGCAGACATTGGAGATAAGTAAATATGTAGAGAGCCTGTTTGAAGGGTTAATGAGCTGTAAAGCTATTGGTGCTATGCTAGCTGCACACTAACTGGCCCTTACTGATTGGCTGGCCATGGGTGAACCAAGTCTTTTTATGAGAACATACTTAATCCCAAAAAAACCAAGGCTGTTAATAACAGCCTTTTTATGCTCTTATCAGTAACAACCCGCTCATTTGAATGGACGGCTGCAGTTCTCTTTGACCCCGGCTCATCTAAAGCTGAGTATTTAATAAGCACTGTTAATGCAAATCATTGTCAGGGGAGATGTTGCCAGATTCACTTTTACTCGTCTTCTGTCTTGACGTCATCTTTCTGGGAGATATGGGTAGTAGCTGTCCTTACCAGAGTAGATTTCTTAATGTTCCACGGGTTATTAGGATTTTCTCCCAGCTCTCATCCATACAGTCAGTGCTGTGTGAAGGCACTATACGTTAGGTAAAATGCTAAAAGGTAGCTCTTATAACTGTCTATAACGTATTTTTTTTTTTTTTTCTACACTAACATGATTGGAAATTCACGTTACTTTAAGCATTTCATAGTGCGTCTTCTATATAGCTTCAGTTTATAATTTATCTTTGGTTGAAACCAATGGGATATCTGCATCTTTTACCACCTATGATTATTCCTCTCCTCAGATGTCAGTGGAAAAGCTAAGCGACCCCATGCCTCTGTTTCCAACCTCAAATGGGAGCCTGATTCTGCATCCCATATGGTGCACTACTTTATTGGGCTCCGGTCAAAAGTATGGAATAGGGTGCCATTTTGGACACCACCATGGCTCCTAACAAAGTGTTCAGAGTGCACTGTCTTTTCAGTGGGGACCCAGTCAATAGCCCATCTTGGTAATGTGATGTATATATCTGGATGTTACCTGGGAGGGAAGTTGACACCTCACAGGGGTCAGCGGGTGTGCTGGCTGGCTGGCTGGTGGGTGGTGCGATGGTAACACTTCATGTCATGTTGTCATGCTATGGAAGGAACCTGACACAGTTTTACTGGGATCTCTGCCCACAGCTGGATGGCTGATGGATACTGGCCCTGTCAATAGCACTGATGGAGCATAGCCCCAGATAAACAAGATGGATGTCACGTTGATACTTCAGTGAGATCATATTAATTCCTCACTACACACTTAAGCATGCCACACTGACAGCTGCTCATGAGAGTGGGAACACACACACACACACACACACACACACGAGTAAAGTGACATGAATATACAGTATATCATGGAGGGAAATGCGTATGACTGTAATTATTGCTGCCTGCATTCTTCTTTTCACTACCTATCCACTGTAATAAACAAAGATGCCTTATTGATGTATAAGCTGCTAGCTAAGCTAAAGCTAATGCTGTTCATACCAGCGGCGGGGTTGACCATTAGTCAGAGGACGGCGAAGGCAGTTCATCGGCTGCTGTAATCAGCCTAAGAACGAGTGAGCAGCCGAGGTGCTGAGCACGCTCAGTAATTCATTCCAGACAAGATGCATTGTGGGAACCAGAAGACTGCCAATAGAGGGCCAATTGTTATGCTAATGCCCTTTTACATTCTATTTGATTCCAGTCATTTCGATCATCTTGGTATTTCTCACTGGTCCTCTCCATAAAATCCTGCACACTTACAATGTTCACATTGAAATGTGATAACCAACTGATATGGGAAAATGAAAGGCAACTGTGATGAGTGTGAGCCAAAATGGAACATTGATTAAACTGAATTTATTTCCGCCTTTCCGACTGAGAGAAAGAATAACTTTCACTGCGGCCCTGATCAGGATTTCATTTCCCTTCTTTATGAACCACCGCGGCACTGTGCGCACGAGGAGCACTCCAAATTATACGGGGTGTTATTTCTGTTTTGGCTTTGTTTTGTTTCAGCCTTTGCTTCTGAAAATGAGCCTGTTGTGTTCACTCTCATGGAGAAAATTGGAGCATTCATCTTGTATACAGTTCTGCCAGGGCTGAATCCTCAGTTGACTTTTGTATTTAATCTCGGTATGTGACCACCATTTTCACTCCTTCAGACAGTCATCCAACACCACGGGCCAGTGGAAGGGTTTTGAGGGTGTGCATCTGACTCCCATTTGGCGTGAAGGAGCTTGTTTTGCCTTGTTCCCCTTTGACGTTGTCATTCTGTGGCTGTCATTTACTACTCTCAATCAGAGTGTAATGCATGACTGTTGCAGCATGTTACCGAAGACCTGTTTCAAACATACAATGAAACATTTGGATTGGTCTCTCAGTGAGGTTTTAGTCCCAGATGGCACCCTATTCTCTTGGTTTCTAGCCTGCACTACACTCTATTCCCTATGTAATGCACTGCAGACGAGTGCACTTTAACGGGTTTAATGTGACATCTGGGGGGATAGGATGATCGAGCTGAAGAGTTCATTTCCTCCTACATTGACCAATCATTCTGTTTGCGCTATTGCGCAAAGTAAGCATGGATCAAATTCTTCCATGTGTAGTCATCATACCCGTGTCCACTTGTAAAAGGTGAGTCGCGTTTGACTGATCAAATTTCATTGGATGAGAAGGTGAGTTCTCCATTGTGTTCTGTGTGGGCTGCTCTAGGCTGCTATGACCGTGTTTCCTGCCTTATCTAAAGCCAAGCCCATCCCTGCACACACATGCTCAGATAGGCCGGGACTCGGGAGTGACTTGGATTTTACAACATTTTGTAGGATATGATTAAAGGAGGTGTGAGGGAGGTAGAACACCTAAAACAACGTAAGGATTCCTCCCTGGTTTCTAATCCCTGTTCAGACGTCAGGTTGGGCAGTAGGACACTCCAGAAAAGGTCTCAAGCCACCCCACAGAGCTAACCTCTGACTTTTATATTTACCCTCCTTAATCCCACATCACCACATCAACAGGTAGGCTTTCTATCTACTTTGTGTGTGTGTGTGTGTCCGCTTGAGACGAGCTCCCGTGCAGATTGATATGCATTCTTCAGTGTTTTCGGGTGTGTCAGACAATGTATAGCATTTTCAGCTGTTAAGCCCTCTTCTGCTCAACAGAAAGTCAAACGTGAGGATCTAATAGTTGCCTTTAGTGTTCTGCTGGCATGATGACATGTACCCACAATCCTCTCAACTTCATCTGTCTTTTACTGGGTGGTTCTCAATGATATGACTCGGCACACTGTTTTTGCGCTTTAGGGCAGAGTTTTTCAAACCCCGGGAAATAGGTTTTGAAGATGTGGAGGAATAACCCACCCCCCATACAATCCATTATTCTGTTATTATTATTGGCTGTACCTACAGAACATGAGTTAATCAATATTTGTGTCTTCTATCCTCCACCATTGACTAACTTTTTTCTATCAACTTGTTTGTTTTATGCCTAGGTATTGTTCATTTATTTCCTCTGTTTTAGTAGATGGGTGCTGAACTAGTTTCTCTTACTGGTAAAATTACTTGTGATATTATGAGAACATCACTTTCAAATTTTGTCTTCGACATGACTTCATACAAACTGGGGAGTTTATTTTTGGTCAACTACCGGTTTTCAAAATACAAAATGCGATAACCATAATATTTCAGAAAATGATGCAGACATGTTTTAGAATGTAATTTCCATGGTAATGCACAACATCATTTGGGAAGGCTTATGAAGTGTATTTGTCTTATATTTCTCTGCATACCTTTAGGTGTGAGGTTCACTATATTAGGCAAACTACAATATGTCAAACATAGGTCCTTAAGCGGTGCAATGTACACTACCTCAAATTATAAAGGCATATGCCATATTTTATAGTCCTATGTGATTTTCGAGGCCTCGGCTGTATTACATGGGCCTACATGTGCCATGGGCTCATCGTGTTTCTTCGACATGAAAAAAATGAAGCCCTTTCTCTAGTGCCTAGGAAATGTTGAAAAGTATCTGAAGCTCACTTAAACTTGTTTATGTATTATGAATGTGTTAAAATGCAGATTAGGCCACAGTGCTGTAGTTACATTTGACCGTAGTCAGCAGTCTAAGCAGGTGTGTTTCGACTGTGTTTGGACTGGGGTTTTCACAATGTCTCATAAAATTTCCTGGCAAGAAATGTGTTTTAGTTTTTCAGCGGTGTTGATGCGTGCTTCATTTGGCCTGACATGGAATTATTATTCTTGTTTGTTATTTCATTGGATTTGTTTATCGACATTGAAATATGGTATTGACCATGCTTAGTGAAGTCTGAAAAGGCAACCAGGGACCACAAATATCACTTTTATTTAGTTAAGTCAATATGCTATTCGAAAGAGGCAATTAGGCATTGTGGGTCTTTGGGGACATTACTGCAGCTGCTTTGAGCTGTGTAATGGAGGTCTGGTTTCTTACACGCTTTTCTTATTCCTCCCTCGACTTGCTGCTGGGTCATTGCACATGGTCAAGCGATTGATCAGTAGGCTTATAGAGGAGTTAATTATGGCTTTTTGTTTTCTGCACGTCGCCTTAAAACGTCCAGAGGATAGAATGATTGGGAGAAAATCTTTTTAAATCTGGGCCATTATTTAACTTGTATTAAGCCTCCTGCATAAGGTACTATAAGCTTTAGTGTTTGCCTTGTGGCTGAAGAAGACCTGTAAGAGTATTTCTAGTTTAATTATCAAATATAACATTATTTAATTGTGGTAGGTTGCCAAATGTGGTAAAAATATACAACCTTTACCTAAATTCAAAGTAAGGGGAGTAATGGTATGCTAACATTCCATTTATAGTGAGTGTCTAGCTTGAGGCAGCTCACAGCTCCAAAGAACTGCAGATTTCCCAGGCTTTTATGTTGAAGACGGAGCAATCAGAATTTGAACTGCTCCTTCGCTGAGACTGCCTGCATCTAATGTATAATTATGTCTAAGCTCTGGTTTTCCCCTCCACGTTTCTTTGTTCAACGAATGTGACCTGGTTAATGTGAGTGTCAATCGGCTTCATGAATCTGCCTTTTCCCCATTTCTTCTCTCCCCTCTGGTTGATTGAAGCTCCAGCCTGTCTTTTGCAGCGACATAGCATTAATTCAGTCAGGTGACTAGAGTAATCGTCTACTGTTTGTAGCTGGGAGAAAAGGGAGATGATTTGCATAAAGGAATGTGTTTGATTGGCTTCTCTCTTCTCCCTGGATGAGAGGCAGGAGACACAGGTTGGTTGTCATGAGAAACTGAAGTGACGCAATCCTCTGTCTCCACTGTGGCTTTCGTAAATGGCGCTTGTGCAGACATAACGTGTCATGTAAAGTGTTTGAAAATTCCACTCTGACGTCTAGACTCCGTTTTGACTTGGCCTTATCCTGAGCTGCTAGACTTGACTCTTCTACTGTTTAATTTGAAGACCTTTCCATTCCCAACGTCCCACCACATTGACTATTCCTTTCTGCAAACCCAGCCCAGCTGCTCCCTGGACAATAATAGAAGCTTAGAGGACTGGCTCGAGTATGAAGTCAGTGACTGGACAAGACATGGATGTGACCTAGCTGGCGTTGGCGAGTGTGCGGTCAGACAAAGTGTTTTCTTGGCAGAGCCAGAGATGCCGAGGATTTTAATCATTAGGAAAGAGGATTTGGATTTGACTCCGGTGAAGGCAGATTGGGCTCGGCAACCAGTTGGTAGCTGGCTAATGGTGATTACAAATGGGCATTGTTTTGCTAATTTTCTTGAACCTCGGAGCACTTCCAACTTCTGTTAATATCCTGTGCCCAATATATGGTAAGGAGATGTTGATTTAGCCCAATCTTGCGGTCAGAAGAAAGGGGTAAGCTGACCAGGGGAGAGTGCATCTGTGCAAGCTTGTGTAATGACCGTAGGCGTATGTCATCTGGGAAAGCTCCTTACGCCAGGCAGATCTATTTTTGTGATGGTTTGTTTTGTGCAATAATCCTCCCAAAATATTGTCAATGAGCTCTTTTTCGAAGGTTTCAACATTTTATTATTTTATCTACACTTTGTAGCAGGCATTGTTGTGAATGTATCAAAATGCTCATACAACAATACAGTCTGTTAAATGAAATAACTGTAGTACAAGCATTGTAAAGAATACAATGACAAGAATACAGAAAATATATAAATTCAAGTAAACTGAGTGGAATGGAATGTGATGTGACCAGTAGAGAAAGTGACCAGTGGAGGCCTTTGTCTCTCTTTCTAAGGGATTTTTTTTACACCATATATGTCCCGAAAAGTATTGAAGAATACACAAGTAGAAATTTATTTTATTGTTTGGTAGTATAAACTTTCCAAAAGCTCACCCCAGCAGCTACAGTAGCGCATGCTACTTTCTTGAGAACCCTCCAAGTATGTGAAAAAAAATGTATCGTGTTGACCAATTTGACAACAAAAAAGGTATTTCTGATTTTTCTTCTTGTGTAAATAGCTTACATCTTGTAATTTCAGATTCACTTAAGATTGGGAACCAATATTTGTCCTTTAACATTATGCAATGCAACGCTTCCCAGCCAACTGTTTTTTTTGCAGTGGTTACAATGCATTCCTAAACAAGTCTGCTGAAGCAGGCAAGTTTGGTTCAGGGATATGCAAAATCTTACCAGCAATTCGGATTGCAAAAAGGGTCTGCTTATTGAAATATCAGCTGTACTTCTAACTTCAGTTACTTTTTATTTTCTGAGGGCTGAATAGGAATGCTGTAGCAAGAACAGGCTAACAAAAACAGGGACTGTCTCTGGAAAATAGTGTCATCCGTCTGGTCACCTTAAACAAAGAACATGACGGTGTGGTTATTGCCAGACCCATGAAAAGAATGGCTGTAGTGGTAGTGGCAGAGAGAACCATTTATTCCCCCTGGAGCTGGATGAGTTTCTTAGCACACATCTCCATGCCTCCACATGTTAGTGATGGGCTTTCTGAGTCTATGGTGAGCTGGCTGTCATGGCTTCATTCACCTAAACTCAGAACTAGCATTTTACAATGTAAAGCCCCAGTAGTAGTCGGCCGTTAGGATAGATTGTAAATTGCACTTTCAAATGGGCTACAGCCATTCAATTCACAGTTTCAATTTTCTCTATAGTGAACACTGATCAGAGGATGGTGAAGTTGCTCTGTCCACATAGGCCTATGCTTCAATTCAAGCCCACATCCCTCTTTCAGCTTGTCTGTCGTTACATGCCAGTGTAAACTGAAACATTGTGTAAATGATTATGTAAAATAAGGCTTGTTAACTCACTCTAGTAGTGTTTACATCTTGGGCTTAGCCAGAGGAACTGACCAGGTTCATAATGACAAGGGCTTGTCTCTTTCTTGACTTAACCTGGGTCCTGTGAACTCCTGGTGTTGTCAAGCCATTATCCTAATTACAGTCTTTAAAGCTGGGCTGATGGCCTTTTACTCCCTTTGCATTTTGGGTACTTGGCAGAGCTGCAGTTTTTCTGTAAAACTACCAGATCCCGAGCAACCCTACAGAGGCATAATGCACTGCACTGTTTTACTCAAGAAACCAGTTCATTGAGGTATTTGTTTTTTCTCATTTTGTTTTGAAAGAAAACAACGGATATAATCCTGAAGAACCGGCCTGGTTGGCATTGCTGCTCTAACTTTCAGCTAGTGTTAGTGCAGCAAAGCTGTGGTATGTACTGCTTCCTCTGGAACCTAATCGCAGAGTTGCGGAGAACCAAGAGCTGAGAGGACTTAAGTAGTCCTAGCTAAGATAGGATGGGAAATTTCAGAGGTAAGCTAAGATACAAATCACAATTTTCCTCTTGCTTTAGGCGGGCTGCAGATTTAGTTTGTGGGAGCATATTGGTTTTCTGAGTGAGTTTTCTTCACCCGGCTCAGTGGGCAGTTTTGATTTTCTTTACAAGGAAATTGTGTGACGTGTCAGGAATTATCTTTATGCGTGATTTTCACCTTAGTTCATTTTTCTCAATTGATGATGACTGATAATAGTCTCTGCAGTTATCTTACATTTTGTCCATTAAAACACAAGTGAGCCCCATTGACAAAGGCCATGCCATACTTTGCGTGTGGTGACAAAACCAGAATTGTTTTTCTCTGTAACAGGGACTAGCTGAATGCATTCTCTGGAATCTTTCATAGTTTTCAACGGAAACCTGCAGTGACCCTTGACTAGCTGTGTTTGTCACTTTGGCCACAAAAAAGTCCCTGACAATGCTGTGTAGTTGTTTTGTTAGTCTTGGTTTACTAACAGTCTTGCCTCTGCAAGGCGGAGGGACACACTCAATATGAAACTCACTCTCTAGTTTCTTTTCACTGCTCTGCTTCAGAGGAACTAGAGGGAAGGGACTTTCCTTGGTACACAAACCCTGGAATGGCTGGAAAAATATATTGTTCTTCCCTGCCACATTATAAAGTATCTCCGTATTTATTTACTCTGAAGTGTTAAGGCTACAACCTGCAAGGGTAGCATCCCATTTGTCCCCTCACACGTAACCCTATCCGCTATTACTTTACTCATACTCACGCCTCTGTGTGGTGACAACATCCCAGAATACTTCTGGCTCACATATCGATCACAAATGTCTGGGGTGGAGGCGGGGCCTCCCGCATGTAGCAGCAGTACTAGTCTGGCTAGTTTACCTATGACGGGAGTTTCTTATCCAAGGCATTAATGTTAACAGATCAGTGACCCTCTCAGGATGTGTGGTGTCTGTGCGTCTTTAGTTCTATACATAGTCCATAGCTTTAATATCACATGGTACTTTTGGCATTATACATTGGCAAGAACGAGGCTATTGAAAGATCTCATGGGGATTTTATTGACTTGTGATGGGAGGCTTTGAGATGTCGTGGTCTAAAAAGGACAGGGTCTGATGTCGTTCTCCAGTAGCCAGTGTGCCGATCACGATTCACTGGAGAGGTGTGTAACCATTACCATACACTCTTTCTGCATCCCAAATTAAACTCTATTTCATATCTAGTGCACTACTTCTGACCAGGGCTAATGGGGGTAATCTAAAACACTAGAGGCACTGTTACTTTAGGGACTAGGAGTTCATTTGGGTCCTGTCTGTCCTGTACAGGCCTCTCCAACTCTGCGGCTGTGCTATGGATTTCATGCCAGATGACAGCAGCAGCGGTGGAATGAAGAAGCGGTAAAAGTCCTCATAAACGTCCCTGCTTCCCCAAAGTCACCAGGCTCCTCATTACACCTCAGCCTGTTGTCTTATTTCAGCCTGACACAGATGTGGTAGCGTAGTGCGCCCTGAGCCACGGCTACAGCTCAGTCTGTAGAACTAAACAAGCTCCTTCACGTAAATATATTTTGGGAGGAGACTCCGCATGCATTCCCCCAGTGGTTCACCTGTCAGCATGTGTAATGAGGTCATAACTACGTTTCCTTCTTACTTTTACATTTCCCTCCAGTTGCCCAGGAGCCAGGGAAGACGAGGAACCTATATCTCGTCTGTATGCTCGCAGATCTGAGTTCTGTTGTGCCAACTGTCCATTCAGGGAATTGTGGGAGGTCAAATTACTTTGTAGATTCTGTGTATTTGTCTAGGTTGGTTTTTACTTATTAATGAGTCTGTACACAAATCATCACTTAAGTTGTTTCTTGCCTCGAGGCCATATGGAATTGACTCACAGTGTCACGGACTGTTTGTCTTTGGAACGGTCCATCTGGAACCCGGGGGTGTATTTACGTGTGGGTGTGTGCGTCGGCCTCCTGTTTGAGTGTTTTTTTTTTCGGAACAGATAGCCTAGCCAGACTGTGTATTATGTCTGCTCGGTGGGTTCTGTGCTTGTTTACGTTATTGCTTGGTTCTATTGTGCCGATGGGGCTGGGATGCCATGGGCCGTGTGTGTACACTGTGTACGCTCGTCTCCGCATGCGTGTGTCATGAGGCCACGTTGGCTGACCAGATTCTGTCCTGTGTCCCTGCAGGAGGAATGCCAGCTCCTGAGCAAACGGAGGAGGGGCTTCTTCTGACCACCACAGAGGGTGGACAACACCCCAACGGGAACATGGAGGCTGACAATACCGCTAACAACATCCTGGCCTCCGTCAAAGAACAGGTACAGGATATTGCAAGAGTATTCAAACCCTTGACGTAAAGTGTCCTCTCATTTTATTGAAATACAGATTGTCCGTTGAAATTTTGTGTTTTGTTTTAAAACGCCGGCAGTCCGAATTAACAATTGTGAAGTGACATCGGTGTTATGTTCAGAAATATTTGTATGAAACATGAAAAACTGAGACGTGTTGCGTAAGTATTCAACCCCTATGCCTTAGTAGCTCCCACTGTACACCGATGAAAGAAATTGCTCAGTTAGCTTACCACTGACCTCGAGCTCCAGCCATTAAAGTTGTGGTCATATTTTCAGAATGTTTCACTGCTGAAGAATCATTGGTCAGGCTGTGAATCTGAAAGAAAATGAAGTTATACAAAAGACAAAGTAATACAAAACCACTGATTAGGAAAAGGGTACAAACTTAAATCCAAGTGTTATTCCAGTGCACGCAGTTGTATTACACCGCTTTCTGCACTGCCAAGAAAATTCTGTTTCCCAAAACTCAAACAAGAAGAATACTTGTGAGAGAAGCCAAAGAAAGGCCAACCATCACTTTGAAGAATCTGCAGTGGCTGGGATTGGAGTAATGGTCATTCGATCAGTTGTATGAAGAGCTCTGCATGAAACTGTATTTGAGGGTGAAAAGAGAGAAGCCATTACTCAAGTACCATGAGTGACCCAGCAGCAGTGTGGGAAAAGGTTTTCTGGTCAGTTGAGATCTAGAGAGTTTTTGGCCAAAACCCAAAGCACTGTGTTGCGCAAACCTTAAATTGCCCATGGCTCAACACACACCATCCTTAAAGTGAAGGTGGTGGCGGCATTATGCTGTGGTGAATGTCTTAACAGTGGCCCAGTCAAAAGTCTGATCTCAATCCCAATGAGAATCAATAGCACTTTCTGAAAATTGGGGTCCACAAGGATCGTCCAATCAGCCTGAACAACCTGACGCAAATCTGCGAAGAAAAATGGGCCACAATCAGTCCGAGACTGTGTGCAAGGCTTTTACATACCGACCAAAAGACCGAGGCTGTAATTGCAGCGAAATGTGGCTCTGCCACAACATAACGTATAGGGGTTGTATTCCTATGCAAGCAACGTATTTCAGCTTTTTCTTTATTTGCCTTACAAATATGTACCGACATCAAACCAATGTCACCGTACAATAACTGATTTGGAATGATACGTCCACATATCATTTGTAATGAACTAAAATTACAGAATTGTTCAGTGGTTTGAATACTTCTAGATGGTACATGTTTCCTACACGGTACAGCAAAGGCTGTGATGGTCATGGACTTTGTGAAGACCTACAAGACGTTACCGTAGTTCGTAACTCTTTTTTTAATCGGCAGCTAAAAACAATGATAGCTTCTGACTGAATGTGCTGCTGCTGTAACACTCTGGTTGTTTTCAGGCAGTATAGTAACCCATTATAATTCCGAATTGGATTCAGAAAGGACAATAATGCTGTAGAGAAACTGACTCAGTCACACACATTCCTGGCTGTCATATTGTCAGTTGGCTGTTCATTGCACGTCAAAAATATAATTGAATAAATAATCCGATAAGTTAACTTGTTTTTGTGACAGTCATCATCCACAACCGTTGGTTATACGGCTATATGTAACTGTGCCATCCCTGTACAGCAACTGCCTTCATATCTCTCATACAGTATCTGTCTGCCCAAATACCATGTGACACCTGTATCAGCCACTTCTACAGAGCAGCTGCACCAAGCCGAGAAATGTATAGTATGTACTGTACATTAGTAATACGTTTGTGATGTGTTATGTCCTGAATTCAGGAAAACATATTTGGTTTGTCCCCCCCCCAAAAAAAAGAAAATATCTCCACCAATAGACTGGTTGACATTTTAAAAGGTGCATTTTTCCATGTGAAACACTGTTGTAAGAAAATCAACTATATCCACTGAGCTTTTCTGGTGCTTTAAAAACATACTGAATGATGAAATATCACAAATGACTTGGAGACATATTATTATTATTATTATTATTATCGTATTAAGACCAAGAAAATAAGACCTGACCCTTCACAGATTTGGCCATTATGCTTGAGGTATTTGTCACATGCGAATGCACAATCGCTGCTCAAATGTAGCCTATTGTTAGGCAGCCAAAAACATTGATGCCTTTCATTAATGTGAGGTATGTGTTTTAGACCAGCATGTTTAACAATAGGTCAATAGCTAATGTTTAGCAAACATTTACTACTTTACTGTAAAAAGCATGGTCAACCAAGTGCCTAATGACCAAACAATTGACTGGTCAACTAAATGGGGTCAGTCCCAATACAGTTTCTTCAACAGCATATAGAAAAGTATACAAGTGACCTGTGTCTGTGTAAGTGGGTAGGCGCGGTATGTATTTCCGTTTGACGTCTGTCTGTGTCTCACTCTGTGGGCAGGTGGTCGGTTAGTAGTGGAGAACAGGTACCATGGTGCTGTGCTGTATTTGAGCCCTCTTAGACGCGCTCACCTTCCATCGACAACGTTGCCGTCTTTACCTACTGAAGGCCTGGCACATATTGCTGTTCAAAATACCTTATAAACAAGTTATTGTCTTTCCCTTGACATTTTCAATTGACAATTTGCAACAAGATGTTGTATTTACTTTTGGGAACGCACAAAAATAGCTTGGAATGTTCCGGACCTTTGACCATTGGCAGTCATTCCTGGCTGCGGGCAGTTACGGAGAGGTGGCTGCGGCGTGTCCGGCCGTGCAGCGTGTCGACTAAGTGAGTTGTACAAACAGAGAGTTGAGCCATCTGGAGGAACACACTGACTCACTCTCCTCACCCCATGCTCCTCCCTTGCTCTGGTTATCCCTTCCTCCCTGGCAGCTCTCCGCACTCCCATTGTTTACCCGAGTCAACGGGAAGGAGAGTTTCATTGGAGAGCACCTGTCGATGTCACTTCCTTCCCCCAGAGTGCTCCTTCGTTCCGAAGCTCCTCCTAGGGTTCAGTCAGGACGGGCAAGCGGTACGTGAGGCAGAAAGAGAAGGAGGGAGGGCGAAAGAGAAAGGAAAAGGAGAGGGAGACGCCGGGGTAAGTTAGGAACATCAAAAAGGCAGGCTGGAGCCATGCCTCTGAGGGAATTTTTGTTTGGGGTTGGGGAGAGTGTAAGTTAATCTGTCGTCAGTGTTAAAGGGAGTTGGAGGGACTGGAGCTGAAGAGTGGAACGGAGGGAGGGGAAGGGATGAGGGAGGAAGCGGGGTGTCTCACGGAGGTCATAGTTGTTGTTGGGGAAGACGTTTTTTTTCCTGGTTCTGCACAAGTCTTTCCTGTGATTGAAGCAGACCTTCGAGGGATCCTGGTGTAAACATGCTAGCCTGCGCCTGTGGATGGGCTTATGATGAGTCTTTGCGTGGTGAGTCAGTACACCAGCTCTTTCTCTTTTTTTCTCTTCCTCTTTTCTGCCTGTCTTTTCACTCTTTCTTTTTTCTCTCGCTCTCACGTTCTATTTCTATTTTCTCTCTCTCCTTTCAAACCGTCTCACTATACTTCTTCACCCACTCTGCCCAATGCCCAAACAAGGACAGGCTGGCCAGTATTTCCTTGATTGCATTCTCGGTTCATTTGAAGTTTTTTCCCCTCATTGGCTCCTGACTACTATGGAGCCAGAGTGGCCCCACCACACTGGCTTTCCCTTTGCCAGGTGTTGGAAATCCATTTCCATTTGGCCATTATTGCCTTGCTTCAATTCAGTGACCCACAGCATGTTCAGGAGTGTCGAAGGTGGAGTTTTGGTTTCGTTTAGAGGGTTTTAGGATGATGCTGGTTATACCAGGCTGTGTGAGCATGTGGTCCAATTTGCCCCCTATTCCCTATGTAGTGCACGACAGGGAGGTGTTCTTTGAACCACCTGTCTGAGACCTCCAAAATGGATGACTGCAACCGCCATCCCAGCGTATTGTTAGAATCTTCTTCAAATACTCTTTTTCACTGTCTCTCTAATCTTGTTTAAATTTTCATTTAGCTGAAGGGGGTGTTTTGGAGAAAATCTAACAGCATTTCTTTTATTTTTTTAATCAATTTAATCTAAAGTGGAATGGAACTGGAGACTGGAAGGAAGCCACAGAATGGCCCTCAGCCTGTCAATGTCTCCTTTTCTGTATATTCAGCAATAATGTCAGTGTGTGTCTTTGAATGGTCTTTCTGCCACATTAGCAACACTGTCCTCCGTGAATACATGATAAGCACTCGAGCACACTATTGTGGTTTTAAGATAATAACCCATTATTTATGAAACGAAACATTAAATGAAACCTCTCGGCATACATCTGTGATTAGGGTAGTAAAAGTCTGAAAACTCCATGGTTTTTCAGAAATCCTGGCGTGAGGATTCCTGCAATCAGACGTGAATACACAGGAAATTCGGAAACGCTACAACCTGGATTTCTCAAAAAAATGTGGCAAATTTTGGCAAAGTTAGCAGTCAAATTTTGCAACCCTGTCTGTGGTCCCTTTTGGTTGTAGAATGTGAACATGCGCTTCAATGGAAAACTACCCATCAGTCACAGGCTGAATGGAAAATGTGGTTGAATATGTGAAGATACTTGTTCTCCTAATATGATGTTTGGGAGAAAGTTGGCTCATTGAGTGTAACCCTTCTACCAGGGGATGTTGTCATTCAGGGCTGAAGGATGGAATACGATTGGCGCTAATGAAAAGCAGGGAAAAAAAGAGGAAGTTACTGTGTGCTTTTATTCAAACTCCACCACTCCAGAGTGGCCCGGGTTAAGATTTAATCGCGGCAGCCATTTCCTGCCCGGGAGACACAGGGTGTAACAAAGTCAACAACCATAGTTGGAAATCTTTCATCTGTATTGGGGCCTAGCTGTTTACAACTGGGGCTGTTTGAACATGCTGAAAAATTACTGAGTATGGACACAGCCATGTCCTGACTCCCAGATAGCTCCCTTTTCCCTACATAGTCCGCTACTTGTGATTAGGGCCCTAGATGGAAGATAGGGTGTCATTTGCTATGCAGGTCATGAACATGGGAAGAGTCCTGAATGATTTTGACTATTGTGGTGCCATTTGTGTCAAAGAAACAAGGACACAATCGAATGCTCCCCCCTTTCCGTCGCTCCCCTCACCTTCTAATGAATATGAGGAGAAGGCAGGTCTGCTAACGAGCTCTCAGTCACCGCTGTGCCTCTAAAGGCTTCCTGTGTGGTCTTGAGCGAGGGGGGACTCTAGCCAAGAAGGCCTCCGAAATGTGTCAGCTCCTGTTTCACCCTCTGGATCCTAATGTACACACGTCTTCATCCGTATGCCTATTTTTAGTCATGCTTGGTCCTCAGCCCCACGCAGAATAGCGCTTGCCTGTCGGCCAGGCGGGGGGGGGTGGCGGGGTTTACATGTGATCTATGTGGCTCGTGCCCCCGACAGCTCCCAGGAAAGCCCAACGTGAGCTATACGATGTGCTGCTTTGCGTGGCCTGACGCCTCATATTACTGACGCGAAATGTCACAGCTCCCTCCAAGACATCTGCAGTTGTCTAAACGCACGGTAAAACAGATGAACACACAGGATTTTTTTTATGTGGCGCTTGTGCGTTGAGGTTATAGGTCACATGTTAACGGTCTTATCTCTCTGCAGGAGCAGCAGAGTCCGTCCTGATTTACAAACACACTCTGTGTCCCAAATGACTGCCTGTTGAGTGTGCTACTTCTGACCAGGCCCCTGGCCTCCCTGATTTTAGTCCACTAAACTGGGAAAAGGGTGCCTTTAGGATCTCAGTCTAAACACACGCCACACTTCACACATAGGAAACATTGGCCACAGCTTAAGTGCCATCAGTCCATCCACAAATTACATCTCACACACACACACGCACACCTCGCTCCCTATCTGTTCACACACAACCTTCTGTCAAGGGTGGATCTCTTTCTGTCTCTGTCTGTCTTTATAGTGAACAGAGTTACGTAAGAACTTTCAGGGGAGTCAACGTCTCTTTTACACAGAAAGGTTGCCTCAAGTCATCTCAACTTAAAACCACCAATCCCATGCTGTGCAGCAGAGCTTGGTGACAGTTGTGCACTATAAAGGGAATTAGGTGTTCTTTCAGGATGCCGTCTGGAGCTCCGGGGGTAGGACAAGCGGGAGCTGGGCTTAAAGGGGCCATTTGTACGATCTTTACTGTGCTACTAGCAGAAATAAGAACTGGGAAAAGGGAAAAAAAATTCAAAATCATTGTTCCAAATGTCTGATATATTCCCCAGTTAAACGTTCTCCTCCACGCTAAACATGCTGATTTTGGTTGTGGACTAGTTAATGCGATTCCGGTGTTATGACAAGTTGTGTCATTGTTTAAAATTTAGTCATGTCAGTAATGTTTCTGCACTTCCCCTTTTAAAATTATTGTGTATTAAATATGGACACAATGTCCCTCCCCCATCCATCCTTCCCTCCAACCAGGTCCCAGTTTCATTACTCACCAGGGACGCTGGATGTATTCACTGTAATAAGACGATCAGCCTCTAGGAAGACAAGCTAGATGGATAAGTAGCAAATTGTTCTTCCTTCCTTTTGGTGATGGTGAGAGGCCACTTCCAGTTCCCCATGGTCGCTTCATTTACGTAGTGGAAACTAAGCATTTTGAAAATGGCCACACCATTTTCAAAATGCTGCAAAATGTTTTTGGCACAGGAAAATGTGTTTCCTGTTGGACTAGCTTGGTTAGTGCCTCCTTGTTTGTGTCCCTTGTCTTAGTTTGGTGCATCGTGAATGGGTTCCCGTGGCTGGTGGGAGGGGTTCCCGTGGCTGGTGGGAGGGGTTCCCGTGGCTGGTGGGAGGGGTTCCCATGGGTCTCTCAGCCTCGCCCTTCTAGGGCCAGTGCCCCCAGTGAACAGTTGTAATGTGCATGTCTAACAACACCACTGAGACAGGCAGAATGGCCCCCTTCAGGCACGGGACCATGATTTCCAAAACCCATTGGCTCTCAGAAAACATGGCCGTGGAATTTTCCTACTTTGTTTTGTTCGGGTCCATTACACATGAAGAATCTGTCTGCCTTCTCCGGCCAACCGGGGCATGCTTGTTTTGACCCTGACTATGTCTGGCTCAGCTTCCCAGGCACGCATATATATATATATATATATATATATATATATATATATATATATATACACACACACACACACACACACACACACACACACACACACACACACACACACACAACAGCCTGTGTGTGCTCTATTAGAGCCCTGCACATATGGGGTGATGTGAGTGCTCAAAAAGTGTAACTCCTTCAGTTTTGAAACACAAACTGAAATTGCCCTCTTGAGATTGCAATGCATTTTTTTCCTTGTCCATTTTGGTAGACTGCTTCTAGTGCTCTGCAAATAGAGGCACTGCTTGGAGCAATTTGAATGAATTGGCAGTTGACTAAAAGGCACGATTGGTCTTTTTGTTCAATTTCTACACCTGCTGCCAGAAACACAAGAGTGGTTCCAGTTGTGCCGATGACAGAACACTTCCACCTCTGGAGGTGAAGGGATTCCTCTAATTACAATCGACTGGTGATTTTGTCTGCTAGCTACCTTCGGGTATCTCCTGTATCCTTTTTACCAACTGCAACTACTGCTGCTGTGAAAAAGGCAAGGAAACGTGAGGAGGAATGAGCACACCTGCCTTGATTATCCTCTGAACATCTAGAGAAAAGGAGAGGGACATGGAGACGGGAGGGAGGGGTGTGGAGGATGGAGGGGAGAGTGGTGAGGAGAAAAATTGTGGGGGGGGTGCTCTTTATGAAGCCAGCCCAGGGACAACTCTGTCCTTATAAACTCCATCACCACTCTCGTCATCATATTCATCGTTATCATCACAATAGTCATCAGTGGTTTTTAGGAGGGCTTATGTTGCATCAGCTTTACCAGAACCAGTACAGCAAGGACCAATGACCCAGGGGGCCAGCGCTACAGGGACTAATGACCCAGGGGCCAGAGCTACTGGGACTAATGACCCAGGGGGCCAGAGCAACAGAGACTAATGACCCAGGGGGCCAGAGCTACTGGGACTAATGACCCAGGGGGCCAGAGCAACAGAGACTAATGACCCAGGGGGCCAGAGCTACTGGGACTAATGACCCAGGGGGCCAGAGCTACTGGGACTAATGACCCAGGGGGCCAGAGCAACAGAGACTAATGACCCAGGGGGCCAGAGCTACTGGGACTAATGACCCAGGGGGCCAGAGCTACTGGGACTAATGACCCAGGGGGCCAGAGCAACAGAGACTAATGACCAGGGGGCCAGTGCTACAGGGACTAATGACCCAGGCGGCCAGAGCAACAGAGACTAATGACCAGGTGGCCAGAGCAACAGAGACTAATGACCAGGGGGCCAGAGCATCAGAGACTAATGACCAGGGTCCAGCGCTACAGGGACTAATTACCAGTATCAGCCCGACAGAGACCAGTGAATTGCTCCTCAGCATTCCTCATGGGTTGACTGGAATACAGGACCAGGGTTTCCTGCCAATGCATTTTATCCTTGGAATCCCTGAGGCAGATCAAGAAGTAAAAGGACATTGCAGACAAAGTCCCAGGGTGGACAAAGTGCCCAGTGCTCTAGCAGCTCTCTCAGATCTCTCAAAGGTTTCAGTAGCACTGCTCTCTGACTCTTCCACCCACTAGCGCTGAGGTAGACTAAACTAACACTGCATGTGTCAAATGTTTTTAGATTGCTCTTCTCATTGAGTCCCTGTGCCTGCAGTTACCTCTTTGACCTAACTATTGACCCCTTGGAGTAAATGTATGTTCTGAGAGGCCCAGATGAATGGCAATTGTTCAGCGTTGCACTTCTCCAGAACAAAGTTTTGATCTTTGTTTGGGTTCTAAAAGAGACACAGATCGGCTTTTGTGTTGCCTTCATTCAGCTGCAGAAGCCTTCATCCTACACATCAGCGGGAGCAGCAGCGGTTGATAATGGCAGTTCCAGCCAGGCAGAACAACACAACAGAGCCCTCAGACATCAGGCTCAGAGAGCAGAGCGAGCTTAAATCCCAGATGGCACCCTATTCCCTGTATCACGCACTGCTTTTGACCACTTTTACACTACACAGTATGCACTAGGGAATAGGCTAAAGTTCAGCACTATAGAAATATAACATGATAAATTGCCTGAATTGGTTTCAACGTTAATATTCACCATCGTTTTTTGTGTTATCCTTTGAGCCACTGCTCCTAGTTGGATGGTTGTATCTATTAATTGTCCCCTAAACATTTACCCATATTAGCAAATGTGTTTTATTTTCAAACTTCATATTTCTGTAGTACCGGCTACTTATCTTAATGAACGACAGCTAAAAGACTGATAAGTGGTTGTATGATCGTGTCCATCATTATCCATTTGCTGCCATTTTGGATTCAGCTGTTGTCTTCTGGAATGGCGCTTTCCCAATCTTTTCTGTGGGACACAGAATATGGTGTTCTTGGGGCGAGAAAATTCTCTCAAATGATTCAACTCCTCTCTTGTCGTCTGGTCCGATGTTGTCCTTCTTTTTTACCATCTCGGATATACCAGCTATCGATAAGATGCAACCTGATGTTGAAGTTGTCCTTTTAGCGATGCAGCAGGTTAGGTTTCGTCTCCCTCCCTCCTGTGTCTGTCCTTAATGGTGCCCTGGTCAGTAGTGCACTATGGAATGGGGTACCATCTAACTTGGTCTCTTCTTCCTAGCAACCCTCGGTGCCTGCCGCTGGCTGTCACATCAGCGAACACACAGATGACAGCCTCTTTAATGGCATTTTAATGATCCATCCCGACATGCATCTCCACTTTCATGTTTCCAACGCAGAAAGAAAAATAAATATCCTTCTTCTTTGTCCACGGTCTTATCTGTCTCACACGCAGGCACATTTCGTCTGCAATCCGGTGGCGGCGCGTTCTGCTTGTCCAGCCTCACCCGCGGATGGTTTCTAATATGGACAAACGTGTTCGGAGTCTTTTGTCTAATACTTATCATTGGCTGCGTGGTTATGATTAACTGGGCTATTTAAAGTTATCATTGGCACAGCTAAAAGTTCCCTGGGAAAAAAAAAATAAACCCTGAGAAAAAACTACTTGTCTGTATGACTGGTGTTTCTGATCGTCATTGGATGTGAGTTCACTTTACGGAGATGTGTTCGGTATTTCAATAAAGAGGGATTGAAAGATTGTGAAGTGGATGTGTGTCCTGCTTTGTCTTTCTCCCAGTACCACTGTATAGACTGAACAACTTGGTTAGGAGAATACAACTTGAATTAGAAAAGTACTGCAATGCAACCTGTAGAATGCTGCGCCATGCTGGAGCTTATTTTGACCTTTTTTTCAACTGTGTACAGTACATTCATGTGTCAATTATTTACATGCTATAATCTTTGCTGACAGAAGGGAGGGAAAGTCATTTTTACGAGTCGGTAAGCCTCCCTCCTTAATATGCCATGAACATCCGCAAGTACAAATCTTCAGCGGAAAAGGCTTGCAGAAGTGGATTTTCTATTGTTGAATGTCTGTTCTCCCTCAAACATCTATGAATTCTTTTTATAGACTCAATCATGACTGCTTGTCACTTACCAGGTCGTGTAAAGCCCTCCATTTAAGCATTTGGTGCCAAATCCTTTTTCTGGTGCATTTTTCTATTCTCTCTCTTATTGGCTCTGATGCTGTCCAAAAGTAGTGATCCTTACTAACCTTCCTCTGTAAACATCCTCTGTGGAGACCTGGCATGCTTCCGAAGTGACACTGTATTCACTTAGAAGTGTACTGCTTTTCACCAGGACCCATAATGCTCTAGGAATGTCTTCGTGTGAAGCCAAAGCATTGAGGATTGTTGCAGAATACCCTGAATGCCATGCTTTGCATAGGCTGGATGTTTGTTGACGCAGTGTCAACAGAGATTTGTTCAAGAGTGACTTCTCTGTATGTGCAAAAGCTATGTATGGAACATAATAGAATGAAAAGCATTCCATGAAATATTATAAAAATCTTCACATGGTTTTTAGATTAAGGTATGACCTTTTAAGTAATCTTGTAGGAGGCCTTGAAATTGGTTCAGTTGTTCTCCGCTTTGATTTTCTCATTCGCTTTGGTAGCATTGTGTTATGCTTGTTGCTTACAAATGCCTGTAACTACTGCAGTTGATACCTTGTTCCTCCAAAATCTCAGTGTTTTGTCCCAAGGTGACTTTTCGTAGCAGTGATTTCCAGTGAGTAATTTCGCTGCGTGGTTCATTCAGGTACAGTTTGCCTGTCTCTGTGTTCCTCTCCATGCAGTCCACCTAGCCTTCTGCTCTGCTTTCCATCTACTGCCCCTCTTTCACCTGTCTGCCCCTTTTTCTCTCTGTCCCTCTCCCTGATGCTCTCTCCTTTCCCCATATACCTTCCCTCTCTTCTCTGGTGTTGTATTTGCCTCTTTCTCTGACATTCAGCTATGTTGTGGGCCTCATCAGGATATGTTTCTCGCTGCACACTGCCTGCTGCTAGAGAGCAGATCTGTCAAGCCCCATTGCCACTTAACGAACAAATCTGTTTCCAGCGGATTTTTCAACCCCCGGAAAAAGGAAAAAGCCATCTGCCTTATTTGCGTAAAGTATCCCTCTGCGTCCACAACGAACCAGGCGGCCCTTCTGGATGCCCTTGTTCTGCAGTGCCTGGATCGAGCAGAACCCCACATGGCAAGTTTTGGGCACTGGTGAGAAGTAGTGCACTGTAAAGGGAATAGGGTGCCATTTGGGAAACAGATCTTCTGAGTGCTGCTGGGCCTGTGCAGCATCACATGAAGACCTCCACCACCGCGGAGAGAAGAACTGAGAAATGAAAAGTTAGATAAGATCTGTGCTCTTAATTAATGGTGGGATTTGGACTTCCTCTGCAGCAGGGCTGGAGCAATGCTGTGATATGCTACATAGCCTGTGCACGTGTGTGCGTGCATGCTGTGATATATGTCTCAACGTTCTGCTGCAGTCGCGTAAAAAAGAACACCCGCCCCCTGGAAAGTTCTTTTTTCATCTATGTAATCGTCACTTTTCGGGTAACCAAATTTAACAAATGACACTGAAAGATTATACTTTGCAATCCTTTTGTGATCAGACAGTGCTGTACCCCCCTAGCTTCAATAGGTGGTGTTGCCCCGTTTGGCTCAAAAAACTTCATGTAGCAGTTTCTTTTAACTGTCAGTCTCTCACATCAAGGAATTTTTGCCCACTCTTCTTTACAGTACTGCTTCAACTGTTTCATGTTTGAGGGTTTTCTTGCATGCGTGGACCGCTTCATATTCCTCCTATAAGTCAAACAATGTGCTCCTCAGAGCTGAATTTGGTGGGAAGACCTTTTCTATGTAGATTTCTAGTGGTCTGCAATGTTCTCGTTTTCTAGATGATCACGACTCCTCCATTGTTGCTGTGTTTACTGACAAGGTAGTCATAACGTCCTTCACTGCCCCGTCATTCACTAAGTTCCAGTAAACCTGAAAGGTCTTATTTAGTGTTGTTTGCGGTAAGTGTGCGTCTAAATCGTCTAAATCCTACTATATAGTTTTGCAAAAAACCTAAACATCTTTGATGCCTTCAAGGCTGCTCCACTAGCGGATGAAACCCATTCGCTTGCTTTACCAACAGATATCTTGTGAATTCCGGCATCTTGTTGTAGAAGCAATCTCTGCGTGTGAATAGTACCCAGCTGTGCTGTCGACGATTGGTATGGTTTCCTTCAGTCAACATGTTAAGTTGCATATTGTTAAGGATCATCAGTTTGAGAAGGTTTTCTAACTTTCTAACGTGCTGCTGCGTCATTACAGCTGTGTCTTTGAATCCTCTTTGGGGGTCGCATGTTTCAAGATTTGACTTCCATAAAAAAAATCTAAATCAAACATAAAAAAACAATTAAAACAAATATAGCTCTGATGATTTTCTTCTTTCATTATCTTTTATATCACAAAGTCCAGTAGGACGACAACTACCGTTGCTGTGCGGCGAGTCGTACATATCGCAACAACTCGAATGAAATCTGTAACCCTCGCTTTTTTCTTCACACTGCCCATCGTATTACAAAAGCATTAGATATGCATTAAAGTGCTGCATAAAATAAGTCCTTCATTGTTCCTCCAGCTTGGTAAGATTGCAGTCACTTGTGGAAGAGAAAGAGATGATGAATATGCTGACATGTACTGTATGTTGTCATGTCTCTGTCCTATAGCGGAGCTGACCACGAGCCAGGGTCGTTCATTCATTAGTACACATCGTAGTGAAACTGCAGTCATACGTTTTTGCATTATCAGCAAAGGTTTTACCTACATACTAAAAGTGATCCATCTCGGATATTTGATTGCTGACATGGAACATTTTGGTGGAATTGCAATAACAGTGGACTAATGGGACAAAAAATACCCTAATATATCGTTTGGGGTAAGTTATTCCCGTAATAAAGAACAGTTGCTGTGGGTTCAGACGTAGCATGGATCTGGGACAGTACATGGAGAGTCTATTTGGTAGAACAGTGGAACTAGAATATCCCCTTATGACTTCATATTTGCATGCGCTTGTCTCACCGAGATATTTATATCCCGGCATGAGGGCTTGATTAGTATGTCAAAGCTGATGTTTGAGGGCCGAGAAAGATCACTCGAAAGCCTATCAAGTCTAGAATTTTTCTGGCCCAAGGCGGTCAAGATGTGGTCACCCAAACTAGCCACTGGAAAACGATGGTTCAATCAGGCCTTGAGGGGGAGAGCGGTCGTTGGAGTGGAGGTGATCAACAGTGTCTTATCAGAGACCTCTTCATCTAGCACGACAGCTCCCAAACGGCACCCTGGTGAAAAGTAGTGCACTAAGGCACCTGGGTGCCATTTGGGATAATGTCACTCTGCTACTACAAAATACACTGACACTGACTAATGGCACTACATCCCAGTGCAGCTTCAACGTTTTGTTCCGGGTTCTATTTCTAGTCCCAACAGGCAGGGGAACGAGTTAAAATGAGGAAAGACAAAAAAAAGGCCTGTGTCATTGTTGTGGACTCACTGTGCCGCCTAAGGCTTTGGGTGGGGTGAGGGGCTGCGACTTGGCCGTGCTGAGTTTGCAGGGTGGGGCAGGGCAGATGCTGTGCTGGGAGATTTAAGCTGAGTCCCGCTGTGTCACTGTCCATTAGGCGTCTGCGAGGGCCTTGCGAACTCTGGCATGGTGTGTCATCTGTTGGTACCGGGCCGTATAAAAGGCAGAGACGGATGGGGACAGGATCTGATTCAGCGCTGGGTGACAGAACCATGAGGCCTGCAGACTGACACGCATTGTCATGCTGAACAAAGAGCGGAGCTGAGCAGAGCTTGAGCGAAGCGGCATGTTGGTACAGCACGGCCAGCCTCCATTGTCTGGAATCCTCTTCAAACTAAGCCTGGCACGGATCGGGAGGGGAGGGGGGGGGGGG
>JACXGI010001790.1:0-31952 GCA_016801175.1 Esox masquinongy
TGTGTGTGTGTGTGTGTGTGTGTGTGTGTGTGTGTGTGTGTGTGTGTGTGTGTGTGTGTGTGTGTGTGTGTGTGTCGTGCTCCAAGGTGAAACAACATTATAATAAACATTCAACAGTGACCGCTATTATACTGAGATAAATATACAATGAAACCTAAACAGTGGGACTAGCATGTAAGATTACACACAATTAAACCATCGGGGGGAAAAAACATAGATCTCATTTTGTGATTTTACGTGATACAATCATGCACTTTAAAAACATGTAATGGATGTCACTTTCCACCAGGTAGTCTTCCATTGGACTCTGTTGCTTCTCAAATGTGGTCCATTGTGACCTGTGCTTTAAGGCTGGGTATCGTCAACCCAGCGACTGCAGGTTTCACCACACATCACACCGTGCTGAAAAGAAATGTGTGTGTCACGTACGCGCACACGCACGCAAACACCGAACACACCACTATGTTGTGAACAAGCCAGCAATGTGATAGAGCAGTGCTAGCAGGCTCGCAAGTCCACGGTTCAGAGATCGAGACACAGGGTGCGCAGTAGGGATACGGAGAAAGAGAGGACCCCTTTTTGTCACGGCTCCCTTGGAAAATGAATGTCATGGGACTTCCTGATTGAAAGAGATGTTGAACAAAGGCTGTTTTTCATACATTGATGCACATGCATGCTTTTATTACTCTTTCATTGAGCCTGCAAATATTTGTGCGAGGACCCCCAGCAATACAGATACCATCCCATTCTGCATACCACAAGGCTGCCCATGACTACTAACGCTAAGCAGTACCTCACTTACATACACTGCCCAGTTCAGAAAAAAAGAATCGCTTCTACAGACATTGAGTCATGTGGCCTTGGCTTGGTAGATAAAGCAGGCAAACAGGTGTCAAGGCATTCAGTTTCTGCTCAAAGGAGCATTAGAATGGGCAAAATGAATGACCTAAGTGCATTTGGATTCTCTGTGCCTGGTCCCCTGGTTCTGGTAACTCTGAAAAAGCTGACGACCTGGGCTGTATACACACAGCAATGTCTAGGGTTTACAGAGAATATTGCGACAGACAATATGACTTCCAGTCACTGCGTAATGCAAATGAATAACAACTTCTTTTATAGGCTTTCGGTTCTACAGCTGAATACAAAATGTATAAATTTATGCTAGGCAGTTCTGAAATGCAGCCAAATACTCAACTGTCAGCTTATGTACTAGAAAGCATGCAATGTGGAAGGCAAGGTGCACTGTGCCTGGGTTTACTTCACAACCTGTAGATCACTGTCCCAGTACTCAGCTAATAATGCAAAGCTTTATATACAGCATGTCTAAAGTACATATAGTAATCAGACCTGTAAAAGCAAGCAATGATTTGTTGTAGTTTGCCATTTTGAATAGTTTCTGCCTCCTCGTTCACACTGTTTTAAACTTAAGGAAAGTTACTGTTCTCCTTCTTGGTGAAATTTCCTTGTCAGGACTCTGTGAAATGCCAGTTGGACAGGCAGCTTTTCGTTAATGAAACATACTCTGTTCACTGAATAAGCCAACGTACTTTCGGCTGGTATTGCTGACAAAGGGCCGCCATATCTTTGAATAACACTGAGTGGGATTCATTTGTTTTTGCTGGCTTTGGTTGAGATTTTGCTTTGCAAGAATGTGTATGTGACAATAAACTTTGGTTCCACTGGGCCAGCTTTGGTTAGATTCAATACTGGCTTGACCTTGTTCACATCCCCCAGAAATGTTGGGCTTGGATCCATGACCTTTCTTATCTCGGTTGCTTATCAGAATTTAATCAAATCGCTATTACATAATTACCAAAAATAAGCTACCTGGTTGGCTACAAAAATTATATGCTGAGATCCAAAGGGCTTCCTAAACAAGGTAACAAAGGCAGACAAGATTGTCATGGCGAAGAGCCAATCAGAATTTTTTTCAAATGTGTTATCTGGTATAGGTTGGTCAATGTGCTGCTACACCATGGCTTGTGATCTGTGTCTGTGCTCTCAGCATGACATGTTTCCACAATGTCCAGGTTGATGCACTGTTGTCTAAAACATTTTCAGGCGTCTCAAACTTCCTGGACAAGGAACAATTTGTAATTCCTTGAATATCTATCAATACCGAATTATGGATAAAATGTTTTTTTTAACTCTCCATCCAAGATACTGATGCACCAATGAAAAGAATGTCTACTGCAATGTAACCTCCTGTCTGTTTCTCACCAATGGGGTGAGACAGGGGTGAAACAGACCACAATGGGGTGAAACAGACCTCCTGTCTGTTTCTCACCAATGGGGCAGGTGTGGCAGTTTAACTAAGGCACACACAGAGGCAAGGTGAGTGCACCACAGCTAGTTACCAGGTTTTCATTGATAGCCTAGCATAGTAATCTCAACAACGAGGGCAGTGCAATAGCATATTTTGCCAGATATACAATTTCTCCAGTAATGAATAAGTTCTCTCTGTTTCTTTGTCAATTCAGTTGAAGAAAATTTGTTTTTTGAAAATCTATGTGATGTCTGTCATTTTGAACATATAGACATGTATTTTGGAGACATTCAAATCACCATGTCTGGAGTGTAAAGTTGACTGAATAGTACATTTACTCAGTATATGTTAATGATCTACCAGTGTGACAGCTTTATCATTAAAAGGGTTTATTCTATATGCTTGCCAAACTCCTTGCTTACGCCTAACATTTTCAGACATAATAGCTAACATTCTGATCAATTCTGATCAAGCTAGCCAACAAATCTCAATGTATATGTCAAAACCTGTTACTCTGTCACTAATTTGACTTCAAATATTTTTGTATCATTTCAATATCAACGTCTTTGTATTATTCATTAAATGTTGGTGCCATCAAATCCTTCTGTGCTGCTGCTGAATGTATGGAACATGTTTTTTTGAAAAGACGTTAAAGGAGAAATGGGTAAGTTCAACGCTCTAGCCTCTACCAGGGGAATAGCAGAAACAATGAATTTACAACTCAAAATAGGCTTAGCAACGAACAATCTAGCTAATATGTTTGCGATTTGAACATGCGATTTGAAATTCCAAATGAAATATCCTATCCTCCCTGCAGTTTAACTAACCAAGCACATTTTTTTTGTGTATGTGTACTAGTCTAGTGGCGCAGGACAGGAAACATCCTAGGTGTGTAGCCTTTGAAGCTAACTAGATAACTAGATAGGTGTGTAGCCTTTGAAGCTAACTAGATAACAGCTGGCTAGCTTGGCGTTCAAGCTAATATCAGCCAGAGTATAACCTAAATCTGGGCATTCTAAATTGCATTCTAATTAATATACAGTTTTTTGTGTTTAAAGGGAAGGGGAGGGGTGCAAACTCTTGAATATCACCACTGCAAGCTTTCACTGTTAATCAAGGCTGTTCAAGCATAGAATGAGGGGCTGATACTTAAACAGCTTGTCATCATAGTCCTGCTCTATGTAACGGTCAACTGAGCAGCCCACTTCCAGGACCCGAAACATTCCCAGTCAGATTAAGTTTTACCTATTTGCTAACGCTAACTTCAAACTTAACCTAAAACCTAACACTAAACCTAACCCAAATTGTAACATTTAACCTAATCCTAAGGCTTTTTCCTAATAGGGACCGTGGAAGGCAAATTTACTGTTTGGCTATCGAGGCAGGGATTTTGGTCCTCACAAGCATAATGTCTATAACCAGGACACTGTGTTCAGAGGGCTCAAAAAGTTTGCTGTTTCTTCACATCTCAAATTCAACCAAACTGGTGTAGAATTCTCACATGGTCTCGAACCTGTGCTGCGCGCGCATGTGAAGACCAGAATTTCATACTTGTGAAGACCAGAATTTCTCAAATGTCTGCAAAATGTATTGTATCATCAAAAAGTTTGGACATACCAACTCATTCAAGGGTATTTATTTATATCTACTGTTTTCCGCATTGTAGAATAATAGTGAAAATGTTTAAACTATGAAATAACATATGGAATCACGTAGGTGTTAAAGAGTTGTTAAACAGATCAAGACTAATTGTATATTGTAGATTCTTCTAAGTAGTCACCTTTTGCCTTCATGACTTCTTTGCACACTCTTGGCATTCTCTCTTGGCACCCTAACCTTAACCAGCTTCATGATGTAATCATCTGGAATGCATTTCAATTAACAGATAAATAACAATCCATCATTACTTAAAAACAAAGTTCTGCCAATCTGGAAAATTTTGGAATGTTGGAATTGGAATGTTTCTTCGAGTGCGGTCTCAAAAACCTTTAAGGGCTATAATGAGACTGTCGACGGTTCCAACTGTTGTTTCTTCATGAGACACAGAATGGGTGTTGTTCCTACTCTGAAGCATGGAAAAGTAGGTGTGTTATTTCATAGTTATCCTGTTATTTCATTTTATTCTGCATTGTATTATTCTACAATATGAAAAATGGTTAAAATAAAGAAATACCCTTGAATGAGTATGTGTGTCCTAAATTCTGACTGTATATTAAACTGAGCGACATACAGTTATATCCTCAATACAAATGGAATATGTGCGTGTGTCTTTTTGTGTGTGTCTGTGCAGAAATGTATGAAGAGGAGACTGTCATCCTTTTTTTTAACAGGAAATGACATTTATTTTACAATGAAGCCCTGGGAAAGAAAGTATCCCTCTCTTTGTCATTATCCCTACATCTGTTTGTGAGTGTCTTGTAGATGGCATGTTCGTGATGTGGTGTTTGTGTGTCTTGTAATTTGATGGATATCTTTAATACATTGTCTTGTGCACATTAATGCAGAAAGAAATATATCAAAGATAAATAAACTCTTGACTCCAAACTGCTCGGAAAACAACCGGATATATCTGACAATCAGGAACGACAAATGTCTACTGTTTTTTTCTTTGTGTATTTCTTGTATTTGGATCAAAATATGATTAAGCTTTATTCATTTACACACTCAGAATTTCACTTGGTGCATTCTACTAGTGGCAGACAATATGTAGGAAAGGAATACACAAAGTCCACGCAGTTCCCCTACAGTACTGGACCAATTAATAAATAATAGCTATGAAAATTGACATTGTTGCTTATTGGCTCAAACTTATTTCATCTAATCAAATTTTTAAGGTAAATTATTTTTTTAAAGTACTTTTCTGTCAAATACATAAGTCATGGTCATTGGCTGAGAGAATTTCTTATGAACCTAATCTAGTTGAAGGATCTTCCTGGTTATTTATGTTTCATCTGAGTCATTAGGAACTCATTAGTGGTCTAGCATGACTTCCTCATTCACTGGGGTATAAAGCTGTGGCCAAAAGTATTGGCACCCTTTCATTAAATAACTCATTTAAAAATGTTGGAATTAACAGAAGTATTTGGTCTCTATTTCACTGCTAATAATAAACAACCTATGTTTTTGATTCAGAACGTAATACGTCTTTTAAAGTCATGTAATTAACAGAAATGACATTAACAAGTGTTGACACCCAGTGATATAGCCTTTATATTTTAAATAACTAAAAACTTTAAGTAATGGCTTTCAAAAGCCATGGATGAGCTTCCTGAACTTCTTTACTGGGAGATTGGCGCTTGTGCAAACTGCTCCAGTTGTTCCATATTTAAAGGGTACAACTCAATTGCTGTTTTCAGATTTCTCTATGGGTTTTCAATGAGATTTAGATCTGGACTCATTGCTGATCACTTTGGAATGGTCCGACGTTTTAAATGTTTTTGGGGTTATTGTCCTCCTGGAAAACCCATGTCCTTTGGTGGAGACCCGGCTTTCTAACACTGGGTTTAACATTGCGCTCCAATATGCCTTGCTATTCTCCTGATATCATGATGCCATGCACATTCAAGAAACCCAGTGCCAGAGGCAGCAAAGCAACACCAAAATCTCACTGAACCTCCTCCATGTTTGACTGTGGGGAAGCTGTTCTTTTCTTTGAAGGCTTCTTTTTGTTGGCTATAGTATGTACACTGCCTCTTCTTGATAAGATTGCATATGGTGGAAAGAAGAAAATCAAAGTGTCTGAAGATGGAATTGTAGCCTTGAGATTATCCATGCTTGGCTAAAATCTTGTTTGACCGCAGATGATTCTCTCATTTTCTTTTCTCCATGCTCATTGTGGTATATACAGTGACACAAAACGGGAGAACGGAGTCATTTTCTCTATTTAAACTGGTTACATTTGGGATTTTTACATTGCAGGGATCTGGAACAAACCAGAGATTAATTCCAAAGTAAAGGAGGATCACCTGCTTGGAAACTATTTCTAGAAGGTCCCAATAATATTGTCAGGTCCTTTTAGGAATTATTCGTAGAATGATTAATTATTTTGTAAACTATACATTTTGCAAACTATTAGACTGAAATAGTCAATGCATCATAATTCCCATAAAACCTAGTGGCAAACTGCGATAATGATTATTTTTGCATATCAACATTCATTTATCCCAAAATACATTTTGAATTGCTTCAAAAAAAGGTTTGTATTTTGTTTAGGCTTACGCTGGCTCAGCGCTTTGATAACAGTGTAAATCTTGTCAGGACAAGGTGACGTTTCTTAACATATTTGCTTCAATAAACGCTACAAAAAATGGTGTGGTGGTGTAAGCCTCTATGACACACAAACCAGAATTTGAGCTGGAGGTGCATGGAACATCCGGTCCACTGCCAACAGGTCCTGGGACTGCTTCTTCCCCTGGGTTGTAAGACTGTTGAACTCTTGACCACCACTCTGATTTTCATTCTCATTAAAATGGACCACTTCTCATTGAGCCACCTTACACTTACCCGGGGTCACTGCTCTTGATATTCTGCTTGCTGCTATTATGTGCATAGTCGTTCTACTGCATGTACTGCCCGTGTAATACCTTATTAATTACCGGTGGTAATATTGCACTAATGTACAATTGTTGGTAATATTATGTACATACTCATTCTATTGCATCTATTGCACATCTGACATTTCATTATCAATTAGTTTGTAATGTACTATTGAACTAAAGGAAATAATATTACCTGCTCATTGCTGAAACCTGCTTAACGCAGCTAGTGTAAGACTGACGCTATTAACACTTGACTTACTTGTTTACATTTTTTCTTTTATATTGTTTTTATTCTATTGTATTGCTTACGCCTGCACTGTTGAGGAAGGTTTTGGAAACCAGGCATTTCATTGGCAGTAACACTGGTGTTAAAGTGTAATGACAAATGAATTTGAACTTGAACTTGAAGTGGATCTCTTAAATCCCCTATGGAGATAAATGAATGATGTAATAAGGCAAAGCGCTGTTTTTCTTGTTTTGCCGCAAGGTGGTATGGGGATTACAGTATGACTCATACTATTTAATTCAATAAGGGAAATAATTAAGATGTTTGAATCAATTTAACCTGTGATAAACATGAAAGCGGTCTGGAATAGAACCAAAGTGTATTTAGCCTCAAGGATTACAGTTGGAGAAATGCAGAAGTTGGTGGAATGTTGGGGTGACATAGTTTCCAAAAATACAATTGTACATCACCTCCATGCCAAAAAGCTGTTTGGATGTCTTGCCAGAAAAGCTACTCTCATCCAGACAAGACATCTGACCATAGTACCTGGTTCAAATCAAATCTCTAGTGAGATTTAACAAACTCCAGGCGCTTAAGTTAATGTCTTGATGAGAGTTAAGTCTTTCTTATGTCAAAAAAGTATTAATATATGTCATCATCTTAGTTCAGACTAATTTACTTTTTCTTCCTTAAAAAAATCAATCAAATGCATTTTTCACAAAATGTTTCTACAAATAGCCAGAAAGGAAGCCTGTTTTCTATTGTCAGTGCCCGGTAGATGTAATAGTTGTAATAGGAGTACATGACAATTAAAGATGCATTCTGGGATTTTTAGCCGCTGTTTGTGAAAGTGGTGCTGTTGAGCTAAATCAGGTCCCCAAAAAATGTGTGCTATATGGCTTATGTGCCAAAATTTGCCCCATATCATCAAAACCACTCTCATTCCAACTTGGAATTCCATGGCTAACTAAGTAGTGATTCCACTCATAGATTATGCACATATAAACAACATATGCATCCAGCCTAAACTGGAGATTTTTTTCGAAGAAGTCCCAGAATGCATCGTTAAAGTCAGATTGTTGATCAAGAAGATGTTAAAAACTTATGGGCTCTAGAATGTTTCGGCATGCTGTTTGTGTCCAGTTTACTCAAATATACACTGGTGCAGCACTTTCCATGATTGGGTTTGCTAGACCGACTACTTATGGTCAGTCAGGTGCCTGCAAGCTCAATCGTGTTTGTAGGCTGGTAAAAGCTCCATGTTTTTAGGTGTTCTCTTGTTGAGCAAGCTTTGTGATTAAAAAAGCAGAGTTAGAAATGTGCTTCAAAGGCCATGTCTTGATCTTCAACTCTACCGAGCCTGCATGGCCATAAGTGTGAATTGGACTTCTAGAAATTCATAGTAAAACGTAAATATCAGTTGGCTTTTCATACCCAAGCAAGAAATTATCACAGTGGTTATAGAGAGTGCAAAAAAATAAAGCACCTGAGAAGTTGAGGCAATGTCTGATTTTTAATGGAATATCTACATAGACGTGCAGAGGCCCATTATCAACAACCATCAGTCCTGTGTTCCTATGTCATGTTGTGTTTGCTAATCCAAGTTTATCATTTTAAAAGGGTAAGTGATCATTAGAAAACCCTTTTGCAATTATGTTAGCACAACTGAAAACTGTTGTTTGATTGCTGATTAAAGAAACAATAAAAACTGGCTTTCTTTAGACTAGTTGAGTATCTGGAGCATCAGCTATTGTGGGTTTGATTACAGGCTTAAAATGGCCAGAAACAAAGAACTTTCTTCTGAAACTCGTCAGTCTACTCTTTTCTGAGAACTGAAAGCTATTCCATGCGAGAAATTGCCAAGAAAGAGGTTCTCGTACAACACTGTGTACTACTCTCTTTGCAGAACAGCGCAAACTGGCTCTAACCAGAACAATTTCGGGAAGAAGCAGTCAGCTTGTAAGCTGTCTATAATGGAGTGGCCAGTATAGTCACTGGATCTCAACCCTATAGAGCTGTTGTGAGAGAATCTTGATTGTACGGTACGTAAGGAGTGCCCATCAAGCCAATCCAACTTGTTGGAGGTGCTTCAGGAAGCATGGGGTGAAATCTTTTTAGATTTCCTCAACAAATTGACAACTAGAATGGCCAAAGATCCGCAAGGCAGTAATTGCTGCAAATGGAGGATTCTTTGGCGACAGCAAAATTGGGACACAATTATTATTTCAATTAAAAGTCATTTCTAACCTTGTCAATGACTATTTCCTATTTATTTTGGTGTATTTCCTATTCAGACTCATTTCATGTCTTCATGGAAAGCAAGGACATTTCTAAGTGACTCCAAACTTTGGAACAGTATTGTATCTGTACAAATAATGGATGGATTTCATGCCCATTTTTTTCATACTACAATTGGTCACTACATCTGGGTAGTCTGGTTCATTGGTCTAAGAATCTGCCACTGCTGCAGAGTGCTCTTTCAGCAAAAATATCTATCTTTCTCCACTGTTTCTGTAAAAAAAAATGCAAATAGAATGTCAGGAAAATACATCTTATAAAGATTTGCTGCCATTACAAAATTGCATTCTAAAATGCAGACTTTCTATTGGAGAACAAAAGCCGCACGGACTTCACATGTCAAAATTTGGAAAAATGCGTCCTCCCTCCATTCCATCTTCATCACTTCATAGTGCAATCAGTCAGTGTATACGTTTACACTTGTAATTTCAAAAATACAGACAAATAGCATGGGCAAAATTATTGGCACCCCAGAGCTAGTACTTGGTTGAATAGCCTTTGGCCAAGATTACTGCCAAAAAATTCTTCTTGTAGTCATCAAAGAGCTTACAACATCTTTCTACTGGCAGTTTGGCCCATTCTTCAGCAGACTGCTTTAATTCTGCTATGTATCAGGGGCGCCCTGCACCAACTGCTGTTTCAGCTCTCGTCATAGTTATAGATGTGTTCTTTTGCAAATTAGATTTTTGTCTGAGTGAAGGAAAAGCTGTAGGACTTACTGTATTTTTGAAAGATGAGATGTTGGGGATTATAATACTCCTTTGATGTCAAACAAACAAGTCCAAACAACCAATTTCCACATTACGTCAAATGCAGTCATTGTTGATGATAACTATGTTTGATATTCAAAATAAGGTTTCATGATTGCTAAAAAAAAAACCATTAAACTCAGCAGGACCTTTTGTTCCTTTTAACTTGCTTATGTCCCTCCACAGACAAAATGGGAGAATACCTATAGATTTGATAAGTAACTACAAAGTCAGGTTTTTAATACTTGGTAGTTGTAGTTATTCAGTAAGAAGTCATTAGTTCTATCTGAAAAATGGCCAGGTTGAGGAAACATTGCCTTTTACGGTAATTTCCCCAGTCAGTAGATATTTCACAACAGAGCAAAGGTTTTTGTGTATGACTAAAAATACACCTATTTCAGGGAAGCCATTACATGAAGTCCACAAGCTACTAGCTGAACGGAAGAAGGGGATGGTAAATGAAACACTGCGGGTTGAGCACTGGGACGGATCAACACAGCCTCCCATTAGCGCATGCCTATTGAATCATCCCGTTTAGGTCTGTATGTCCTCATCGGTATGTTGGCATTGTCTTGGGCACCTCTGAAGCATTTGCCATCTTTCAACAGTTACGAGACATCTTATGGAGAACCCACCTCCCTTCTTGGAGGGAGGCAAACGGTGTGTGTATATTGAGGGAAAGAAAAGCATGCAGACAGAGGAGTTACGACACCCGTTCCAATCAATAAAAAAAGATATTGACGGGAGGAACCGAGCATGTCGATGCACTCCGCTTGATTAGCTGCTGATGGTATTGATAGTGTGACATAGACACAGGCGGAGATTGTCTCAGTCTGGTGGACCCAGCTGACGAGGGACCTGGATCATTGGTTTATGTTTCTCAAAGGCCTGAAGGACTGTTAACATCCATAACTGCATAGTCACATATTCTGATACAGTATGTCTGAAAAGACAATGTTTTGTTCAGAGGTCTTATTTAGCAATGTGTCGTTTGTCCTTACTTGCCATGTCATCTGCTGGCTTTTCGCTCATATGCTTTCCTCACTGGATTGGCGCTGGTTAGCCAAGACACGGGTGACAGTCTCATTCCAGTGAGGGCCCTGTCAGAGGTGGAATAGTTAGAAGTTAAAGGTTATGTAATGAGCGTTTGGCTAATGTGTCTGGACATAATTTAATAGGCTACTGATACCTTGAATAGGCTACTTATCAAAATGGCTTGTCTGAATGCTTGTTCTGGACCAAAGCTGAATGTCTTCAGCACTAGCATGCAAACTTAGGTGCATTTATTAAGATTATTCAAAAGCAGCTTAGACATATGATATTATACATATAAAATGCTGTTTAGCAACCTACTACAGACCTACTGTGTCTTTCCCAGAACAATAATAGGCTATACGTCTGTAAAGATCCTATTTATATTCAGATTGTCTGGAAAAATCGGTAATATTAACGTTTGAAAAAAGCTGTTACACGTTCTGGGGAATATTTTATGATATTTGTGAAGATAGGAGGCCTATCCAGTTGGCAACAAGCATTGTCTTCTAAAGTGATAGCATACAGTGCAGAAATATTATTCTTTCCATCTGACCCCAAAACCTCCACTGCAGACAAGAAGACTTCCTGGGACTTCTAGTTCTAGACTTCATGGAAGTGACATGATATTCCTATACACTGCTTAACGTGATTGATTTTTGCAACAAAAAAATACTGATATGACACACATCTTGTTAAGATAATGCGCTGCCGTTCATGGCATCCCAATCCCAGGATAAATTTGAGCAATGATTGTATGTTCGCTAAATAGACTGCAAACCTTTGAAATGGCAATACGTTAAAGACCAGTTCAGTCCAGAGACATTTACATAATTTCGATGCTTTTATCCACAGAGACTTAGAGTAGTGTGTTCATACATGTTTATACTCTTTTCTCCTGGCCCCCTGTAGAAATCAAAAGATTTGAGCTGCTGAGAAAATTCCATACGATTAAGATGATAATTCATGTTCCAAATAAACATTGCAGTCCTTTTCTCTTTTGTTAAAGCAAGTTCTTGAGATCCTGAACTCTACTTACTCTGTTCTGCAAACAATTTCAGTGCTGTTGACAATATGTGCATGACATGCGACACCTCCCCTCCCAAACACATGATATTCCTTATTTCCTGCTTACGCAGTCTGAATAGTACCACCGGGCTTCTTGTGGTAGCATATGTTCTGCTATATTCTGTCAGGCGTTCTCATTCAATTCACAGCCAGCACATTCACACAGTCTGTTAGCTGTGTCACCGTAACATATTTTTTTTTATTTGGAGTCTGTTAGCTTTTTCACCAAAGCTGTGTTTTCAAAGAATCACCAGAAGACTGAATGGGTATCTTGTATAGGCCAGAGAATATAGTTAAAATGGCCTCCATCCCCTGGTCTGAAGTGGCCTCTAACAATCTTTCTATAATATCCTGTAACCGCCTTTCTGAAGTGTCCTTTAACCACCTATTTGTAGGGGCCTCTAACTGCCTGTCTGTAGTATCCTCTACATCTTCCTACAGGTGTCTCTGGCCACCTGTGTATAGCATCCTCAAAACCACCTCTCTGTAGTATACTCTAATCACCTATATGTGCAAGCTTATAACAAGCTCTGTAGAAGCCTCTAACCAGCTCTCTATAGTGGCCTCTGACCACCTGTTTGTAGGGGCCTCTGTCCACCTGTCTGTAGAGGCCTCTGTCCATCTGTCTGTAGGGGCCTCTGACCACCTGTCTGTAGGGGCCTCTAACTGCCTGACAGTAGTGTCTTTGTACCCAGCAGTTTTCAACTGATGGATCAAGACCCTTATTTGTGTGGCCATAGGTTTTCAAATGGTTAGAGAAGCATAAGGTTTATTGATATTATACACAACCGTTGGATCTCAAATGACGATGTAACACAGCCCAGTCCATTGTCTAACATAGGATGAAATAGTCTAACACAGGATGAAATAGTCTAAATCTAAATGTATAACCCTTTAAATAATGTAAACAGTCTTGACATTAGTTAATATGCACTATCTACTGCAAATATGTAAGTCCTCTTATATTTGGGAACATACCAGTCTGGTACTACACAGGTGGTGTCTGTCTCATTCTGATGTGCATATCAACCAACACTGTGCAAGAAAATCAACAGTTAGCAACAATTTACAAGAGAAAAGCAAATAAACCCTGTAAACCCTTTCTTTTTTTTTCTTTTTTTTTGCTAGCAGTGAACCTGGTCACAAAGCACATCAACAGGGACTTTCCTGTCTGACCGTAGCTCCCATTTCATTAGTGTCAATTAATTTGACTGACACGGGATGTTAACTATAGGTTACATTGACAAGCAAGACAGTAAAGTGATTCAACTTTCTAAATAGCTACGGTAGTCAACCAACTCAAACAGAAGTGCATTATCCCTAATAGCTGGAGGCAGCAAACAATAAATGTACAATCTGATACATATTTATTTAATTACAAAGCACACTATATCAATAATTTCTGGAACCACATCAATCTGTTTTTAGAACTTTATATAAAGTATATTGCTATATTCAAGGTATATTACGTAATATTTTCTTTGCTGCATATCTGTGAAGTACTTAAAATGTTCTAATTTATAGGCAGTGATGTATTTTAAAGACTGTCTTTACTATTGTAATTAAGTCAATAACCAGAGGGTAACCCACATTGTTTTAATTCTGTGTATGTTAATTATAATGCATTTTAGTGGTTTACTTTCTAAAGAGCTCGGCCACTGCGTTACAGACCAAGTACAAAATCATGAATGCCAGGTTCTAATGTAAAATATTATAATTGAATCTAGGCCTGCATTAAAAGTTCCATCACTAAAATAAAAAAATATTTCTAAGTAAAAATGCATAGGAATTGCTCCACTGTTATTAGCTCCAAATAACAAAAACACTATGTTCCATTAAAAACAAAACTCATGCTTGATTTTATACTTTCATTTCCATCTAGCAGTTGTAAACACAGCATTTTTGTTCACTGAAAATATTTCACAGCAATTTAGATGGTAAAATGATTCCCTGCAATATTTAGTCAATGTTTTCCCACATAAATGCCAATTGAACAACTAGGTAATTACAATGATTTCTACATTGACACCCTAGACTCAAAATTAAAACAGCATTCCAATTTTAACAACAATACCATGCCGCTGGGGAGAAATCAATAGGTGAATATCAAAGCCAATTCAAACATAGGCGGGTAAGTAATACTGTGAAACGCCATCATTCTACTATTACTGAAGATATATTATGGACATTTATGCACATTACAATATAAAAACAATATCCCTTGTGTAGCACCTCGAATTGTTTTCTAAATCAGTCACAATTCAAAAGAAATGACTAAATGCCTTTCTGTGGCCTTCCAGTTGGGTTTGAGCCCTCTGTGGTAGTTTTCTGAAATTAATACACCACCATGTAATTATTATCATCACGTCTCGGTCTGTGTTTGCGTCCTGTATGCTATATTTCAGGTAAAGTGCATTACTTTTTAATGTATTTGCATCCTACCCCACTTCATGTAGCGACATGCTTTTATATCAATTGAATATCTGAATACATCCACTCACTGCCTACCACAATCATACGTTCTAAGAGCTCCTTCTGGTTTGAAAGTTTTAAGCATTATTTATAGTACCTTAGCGTCCATTGGTATGTATTCTTGCCTATGATATTTATGCTGCGTGTGATGTGAAATCAATAACATCTAAATAAACTTGAGTGGTTTGGAAATGTGTCTGTGTGTTCTGGAGAAGAATCATTCATCTAGCCATTTTGGGCCCATAGGCAGTCTGTCTCTCAAACGACCAGTCGTTGCCTGACTGTTAATATGAAATACTGTCCGTCCAATCCAGCGTGGAACTGAGTCTTATGTTGTTTCCTCATTGATTTTCATAAGTAGAATAAAAGTACTGGACGCTAGCCAGATTGCTATTAGATGCATGGCTTTAGCAAGTTGCCACATCGTCGGCCTGTTCTCGAAAATCCCGCAAATGTGCATGCACGTGTCCACCGTCCACCCGTGAGCATCCGTCACGTCAGTGTGTGTGTACGTGTGTGTTTGAGTTTGTGCACCGAATGAATGGTGGACCTGGAGACGTCTTCCTGACATTCCAGGGACGTCCTAAAATCTGACAGCGGTTGAGTCATGAGGTCAGTGGCGTTCTCCGCGTGTAGGCCGGAGTTGAGACGACCCACCTCGCAGGAACTCTTTAAGACGATTTTAATGACCATGGACACACGCGCGCGCACGGTCGCTGATGCATAGCTCAGTAATAAGCCTCTGTCACGAGAGATGAGGACCAGAGAACCAGAGACCAACCAGGGCAACTTCATAATCCCCTCAAACCTCCCCTGGGTTTGCCTTCTTTCTCCCTCTCCTCTTACCGCTCCTTTGTCGTTTCACTTCCTCGGCTTTTATCTCCTTGCTTCTCCTTCTCTTTCGTTCTCATGTCCCTCTTTTCTCTCCTGCCCTCCTGTTCAGTCATTCAGATTTTGCCAAACACCTTTCCTCTCTGTCTCCCTCATTTCTCTTTCCATCCCTCTGTCTGCTCCCTCTTTCCTCCCTCTTTTCCCCGTGCTGGGAAAGGAGAGAGCAGAGTAAAAACAGTCCCTTTCTTTCTCCGGTTGGTTTCACACCAAACATGAGATGGGCTGCAGACCTTTTTTTCTTCTGACCCCATCCACCTCGCCTCCTTTTCTTCCACGTTTTTCTTTCTTTCTCATTAGGGAGACTTTAACCCTGAATAGCCCTTTTCCATAACCTTAACTCTTAGAGTTTGAACTACCTATTGAGGAGCACAGTGAGAAAACAGCTGGCTGGCGTCTGTTCACCGTGAAGGGGTTGAACTGAAGGCTAATTCACCTGGCCAGTGGTCCATCCTCTACTTCTACTAAACAGGAAATAGAACTATGGGAATCAACAAAAATGTCTTTGGCATGAATTTCATGTGGTTGATACTGGTTAATTATGATGGACATCCTGTAAACGCTGGAAAAAACATTCTGCTACTTCTTTGTCGATCCCTTTGTCCCATTCTCTCTCCTCTTTCCTTCTCTCTCTGTCTTCCTCTCATTATCCCTCTTTCTCGTCCACCCGGCCTACCTCCCTCTCTCTCGGGTGGCTGCCACACAGTTGGAAACAGGTTGTAAAATTGAACCAAGACAATATCTCTCACTGACATATACTGGCTATTTTCACAACTGCTTTATAAAATATTTGCCCGTTTTAGATTCTTTCTTTATGTCTTCACTTCACTTTATGTCTTCACTAGCTTAATATAGGTGACTGGTTTAACATGCCTTGTTAAACCAATAGGTCAAATAAGTCCGTTATGAAGGAGATGTGTGTGCAGTGTAATACTTCTGATTGAACCAGTTGGTATTTAAAACAGCAAATGCTGTCAGAGGGCAGAATGTCATGAACATTTCAGAATGTGAAACGCACCACTGCGTCCTCAAAACTCCACTCAAAGCTAAGGGACTTTTTATTAGACTGGCCTCTCCCTTGTTTTCACTTTCCTAGCGATGTGTGTTTGAGATTTACACGTCTTAAGACTAGCAGGCTAACAGGCACTTAAGCTAGGGCGTGTGGAGGGTGAGGGCAGGGCCTCATCTCGTTAACTTTCTAAAACACTCCCACAGTCAATGCCCCTTCTTGTAAACCGTTTGGGTATATTTCTCTATCGCTCTATTTCATTTTTTCCCTTTTCTGATTTTCTCTCTTTCTCACATTTTTTCTCCATCTTTCTTTTCCCCACATCCTGCTCCTTCGTGTCCTCTCCCCGTTGGCTATATGTTTTGCAATACTAAAAAGATGACATTTCAGACACAGACTCTTACATATTCATTGTAATTACCTGGATTTAATTGGTAAGGGTTTTAACATGTCTGGTAAATCTATTAAGGAATTTGAATGAATGTAATGGCTTAATAGTGTTTGACAAAAGTCATCCATCTATATCCATCTGCAGACCTGTTTACATAAAACACGACATGTTGTAATTTAGAAATGCCCGTAGCCTTAACCATAATAGCAAGTCTTATGTTATGTCTCTCTGGTCTACCCTCTCTTTTGCATAATGTAATATCACAGTTGATTATATCAATATATTTAAAGGAGAATTTCACAATTTCACAACTTCAGCTAACTTGATCCAATCAAATATCAATGGAAGTGGAGTAAGCATGTGTTTTCTCAGTATACAACCCTGTTTCCAAAAACGTCGAGACGTTGTGTAAAATGTAAAGAAAAACAGAATGGAAAGATGTGCAAATCATTTAAACCCTACATTCAGTAGAAAATTGTACAAAGACAACCTATCAAATACTGCAACTGAGAAATGTTATTGTATCATGTATATACCCACTTCGAATTTGATGCCAGCAACGTTTAAAAAAAAGCTTGGTCAGACACACCAAAAGACTGGAAACATGGTGGAACATCTCACAAGTAATTAGGTTTATTGGCAACAGGTCCGTAACATGATTGGGTATAAAAAGAGCATCCCAGAGAGGATGAGTCTTTGAGATGTAAAGATGGGGAGGGGTTCACCACTCTGTGAAAGACTGCGCGGGCAAATAGTGCAACAATTTTAGAATAATGTTTCTCAATGTAAAATTGCAAAGAGCTTGCAGAGCTCATCATCTACGCTACATAATCATTAAAAGAATCCAGAGAAATCTCTGTATGCAAGGGACAAGGCCGAATACTAATATTGAATGGCTGTGATCTTCAGGCTCTCAGACGGCACTGCACTAAAAACAGACACAATTCTGTAGTAGAAATAACTGCATGGGGTCAGGAACACTTCCAAAAACCATTGTCTATGAACACAGTACGTCGTTGCATCCACAAGTGCAAGTTAAAACTCTACCATGCAAAGAAGAAACCATATATGAACAAGATCCAGAAACCCTGCTGCCTTCTCTGGGCCCGAGCTAATTTAAGATGGACTGAGGTGAGGTGGAAAACTGTTCTGTTGTCTGACAATTAATATTTTAAATTATTTTTGGAAATTATGGATGCCGCATCCTCTGGGCTAAATAGAGAGGGACATTCCTTGTTGTCAGTGCACAGTTCAAAAGCCAGCATCCGTGATGGTAACGGGGTGCAATAGTGCACATGGCATGGGTGACTTGCACATCTGTGCCTTACCATTAATGCTGAACAATATAGACAGATTTTGGAGCAAAATATGCTGCCATCCAGGAAATGTCTTTTTCATGGAAGTCCTTGCTTATTTCAACAAGACAATGCCAAACCACATTCTGCACGTATTACAACAGCATGGCTCCATAGTAAAAGAGTCCAGGTGCTAAACTGGCCTGCCTGCAGTCCAGACCTGTCACCCACTGAAAACATTTGGCGCATTATGAAATGAAAAATCCGACAAAGGAGTCCTCGAACTCTTGAGCAGCTAAAATCCTATATCAAACAAGAATGAGAAAACATTTCACTTTCTAAACTACAGCAATGGGTCTCCTCAGTTCCCAAACTCTTACAGAGTATTGTTAAAAGAGGAGGAGATGCAACACAATGGTAAACATTCCCCTGTCCCAACATTTTTTGAAATATGTTGCTGGCATCAAATTCAAAATGGGCATGTATTTTTTCCAAAAGCAATACAATTTCTCAGTTTCAACATTTGATATGCTGTCTTTGTACTATTTTCAATTAAATATAGGGATAAATGATTTGCACACTATTGCATTTCATTTTAATTTGCATTTTAGGCTACTCCCAACTTTTTTGGAAATTTAGTCATATTTTAGAAACATCCCGCCAAAAGTATACTGTGGATTTCATGTCATTTGGATTTGTGTTTTCTGCATGCTGAATTGCCCCTATCACATATTACATATGTGTTGTTAGTGATGGCCCCCCTATCCCCCTATCCCGCCTTCACTGGGCCAAGCCCCTTCCCAAAAACACACCTACCCACTGCCCCCCTCTTCCCCAAGCCCAAACATGTCCCCTATCCCACCTTCAACTGGCCAAGCCCCCCTCAAAAACACATATACCCCCATTGCTCAGATGAAGAGGCCAACACTGGAAGCCTTAAACCAATCATAAGTAGATAAGCACATCGAAGAAACAATCTAGAATGTGACTTATTACATATTGCCAAATGTTCCAAATAGTAGAGGAACATCTGCCAGAGCATCTCAAAATGTGTTAGGTTGTCACTCAGCAATATTGAAAGCTCTCTAAATGGAGGCAGTCTCAAGTTTTCCGAGCTAAAGTTTAAATGATGGGACTTTATTCTTTTTCCAAAAAATCTAGATCCTTTTTTTTTGCCGAAATAAGACCATAAGAAATTAATTGTTGCGGCTTGGTTAATCTGTTCAACGCCCCTGAAACCCCCCGAATAATCAACAGCGGGTCGGAGTCTGTAACAAACTCTCAAGGATGTCCGACAGGATCTCAGAGATTCCAGACCAATAGCTGCATAGGTTAAAGCACAGGGCAACGCTATGAAGCAGTGTGCCATCTGGAGCTCGAGATTTGTTGCATAAAGGAGGTATCCAGGAAGATTTGAAGTTATGGAAATTTGTGTAAAGTTGTGTAAATCTTGAATTTCATAATATCTGGAGTTGATTGATCAAGTATGAATGTACTCCAACCTATCCTGTCAGTCTGATATGGATATTTCAGTGCCGGGTTTCTCCTTATGCCCTGATGGCATCTGCTGAGGATTGACTGACAGGTTAAAATGCGTCATATTGACAAGGTATACAGTGTATTTGGTTTCGGTGTGGCTCCTAATGGATGTTACAAAGAAAACTAAGCCATGGATTATAGTTTCTCTTGGCACATAGATTACTTTCAGGGTCAGGAACCATCTGACATTAAGCTAAAACACTGGAAAATAGTGCATTTCTCCTTTAATAACTATTGAGAACATTTAGTGTATCTCCTATACAAAAAACAAGACATAATCTACACTCCCACCTCTCTGGTAAATGACACCATGTTTAAATGAAGATATTTGCCTGTTGATTTAATGAGACTGCAGTGATTAATCTTCTGCTTGTCATGACAGTGGAGAAGTAAATCTAAATTAGTCCCCACAACAAACGCTAGGACTGGACATTAATTCTGCATTAGAAACATCTGAAACCTACAGCTAATCAAGCCAGAGGACACTAGAGTTCACATGAACCACAATGTTCGCTACACCCACATCATCAATCAGCCGAGAGAGAGAGGGGGAGCCATGGGAGAAAGAGGGAGAGAAAGAGAGAGAGGGAAAGAAAGGAGGATGGAGAAGGAAAGAGAAAATGGAGAGTAATAGTTAACAGCTTCCTTTCTTTATAGCATTTCCCTAAACAAGTCAATGAAGTGGTTAGTGAAGCAAACTATTCACAAGTATTTGTTTTTATGAATATATATTGGGACAAAACTTAAGGACTGAATCTCTACGGTTCAGTTTTCTAATGCAAGCCAACATTCTTAATAAGATGTTAATCACTTTATCTGATAAGACAACCCTGCTTTATGAAGTTTAAAATGGACACACACGCGCACACACACACACACAAACACACACACACACACACAGGAACGCACGTATGCACACGCCTTTAGGGAAAGCTGATTAATAAGTCCAGACGTGATGCAATCTCCATTTTTATTAAGATGTTGAAAGCTATGAGGGGGACAGCCGCACACAGAATGGACTGACTTACTGAGCCTACAAAGGTTTGAAAAAGGGAGCGAGTGAAAAGAGGGAGTGAGAAAAGAGAGGGAGAAGAGAGACAGGGAGTTTGACAAGTAGAGATGGAGGGGAAAAAACGTGAAAGAAAATGGAAGAAAGGAGGATTGAGAATAATGAAGAAAAACGAGTGCAGATGGCTGCAGCAGATGGTTTCATTTCTGTCCCTCCACTGATAGGGCCTAACACTGCCACTGGGGCTGATGGGTAATGGGTGTTACCTTGCAGAGTGTGGGGCCCATCCTGGTGGCAGAGAGCAGGTCACCGTCACCCGGTGGCATCACGCCGTTGTTAAGACTGCCTCTGGAAAGTCGATTCTGAATTTGGGGCTAAATGACTGCTCAGTATAAATTCCGTCTCACTGGCCTGCAAATATAACAAGATTAATTTAAAAAAGGCTAGTAAATGGTAGAAAACACTTTCACCATCATTTTGCGGGTGTTACATACTTCAAAATGATCTAGCAATAATGTTAGCTACCTGTGGAGCTTGGTGCTATGAAAGACTGTGTCACCTCCTGGGTGTCCCTGTACTCCTTCAGGAATATCATTTCCAAGGCACTATAATGCATTTTTCAGGTAATCTCCATCCAGCTTCCCTTCGGGGGAATGTGACAACCTACGTAGATCCGTGCTTGAAAGGTTCCTCGGGGCCCAGAACTCGGGGGTGTCAACTCGAATCCATAGGGAAACACTGAGGATGAAAATAGCCACTTCAAACTAATACAAATGTCAAAACTGGCCTCAGTGTTGACATCAGTGATTATAATGTATTTATTTTCAGTAGTCTGTGGCAACATTATCTGTCCCGACTGAACATACTGAAAGGGATGGTTCATTCTAAGCTTCAGTACAATTAATCCGATCCCTAAATCATGTGGCTTAGACCCACATGTGCTGGCGGGTGATCAACATGCAAGGCATTATGAAAATGACATGGCTGAGGGAATGTGTGAAGGGGTGACGCGTACACGCGGGCATGGCTTTTTAATCATACACTGCTTTCTGGAGTGGACAGTTGAACGAGTTAAGAGTGACAGATCTTTGGAAATGCCTCCCCGAAAAATCTCGAGATGCCTTTATAATCTGATCCAGGGGAAGTGTGCGTTTGTGTGTGTCTCTCTGTGTGTTCGTTGGCGATCGCCTGTATGCCAGATAAAGACTCTTTTCAGAGCACCACAGCTGTACAGTAATTAGAGCTTTGATTCGAATGTGATACCTTGTGCTGGATCTATGAGCGTGCAACGCAACACACACACACACACACACACACACACACACACACACACGCGCGCGCGCGCGCACACACTAGTGTGCTAGTGAAGCCATTCCTTCTGCTCCCCCAAAGACAGACCAGCAATTTGCCTTAATCCATATTGACTGGTCCTGAATGACCTCATTCCATAGAGTCCAGGACTTGGGATTTACTCTGAGACAGCCAATCTAAACAACCTTAACTTATACTGTGTGCATGATTGTGCACGTGATTGTGTGTCGGTTTGTGTGTATGACTAGAGCTTGTCGGTGTCAGTATTTTACATGACTGCTGCGATGTGAAGTCCAAGATAAGTCGTCCTTTAGTGTGTCCAGCTGCCTGTAGAAGTGAACGCTTCGTCCTCACAGCCATTTGTTAGTAAAACCTACGCGGAGTTGTCAGTGCCAGTATAACTATATATTTTAAGTGTTCGTTCGACTGTGTATATACACCCCCACCACACTTAAACCAGTGGCTGTAAAAGCCTCCGCAGACAGTCACAGAGGTGAAATCGCATGGAGAATTTTGCTCACAGACCATTCCATTCTTGCCTGCACAGTTCTTATCATGTGTGTGTTGTACAGGATTTAGTACCCCCACCAGGATAGTCCAATAAGGAAAATGTGACATTTCCCCATGAAGGAAAGTGTATGTTTGGCATTGGGGCTGTTTAGTTTACAAGTTACTTTTGGGGTTAGGGTTAAGGGGTTAGGAAAAATAGGATTTTGAATGTGAATAACGTTGGGGGTTAGTAAAACTAGGATTTGGGATAGTAAACTAAAAGCTTGTTTGTAAAAACCTCTACAGTTGAAGTGAAAACTCAAAAAGGATAGTGTTAAGGTCAGGTTTAAGGTTAGAGTAAGCGTTAAGGTCAGGTTTAAGGGTAAGCGTATTCATTCATATTCATATTCATATTCATACCCTGTAGTTTCAAAACGCTTTAAATAATTTGTTTACATAACGTAACAGATTAAATGTATAGGGATATTGTATTCTATGATCACAGGTTGATTCACTGGTTTTGATTTTATGAGTCATGATATGTGAAGACCATATTTTCATTTAACGTGATATTTGTTTTTTAGGTATTCATTCTGAGGTGTGGAAAAAATAAAAAACTGGATTGGTCCAACAGCGTATTAACTTGAAAGTGGAGGCACATAAACCTTTTGCTGATTTGATCTAGCTCCCCACACACACACATAGCCACAAAGACAGACAGGGAAGCTCTTCTCCACACCATAGGCCCAGAGGCACAGCATTAATTAACCAAAGGAATAAAAATGGACCCAGCTGGTGTTGTAACACACACACAACACACCAAATCCTAAATGATCAGTATGATCAATTTCTAATGAATTCTCTGACAAATTCTGTGATGAATGTGAGCTAGGATATGTGAGCTGGGATATGTGCAGCCAGTTATCCTCTAACCTTTCAGCATTGTTGGTTAGCCTTTCACAACAGTGACCATTTTTAGCTACTGCTCCCTTGTTACTGCCGGAATTTTCCAGAACTTTCCAATCTGTCGCCACTCAGCTATACAACCACAGGCATGTTATGCAGAGGTTTTTGTGAGGTTTCATGCATTTGGCGCCTATAATCCCCACAGTGTCATTCTCCGTTCTAGAGAAATTATATGAATAATACCCAGTCACACACACAGATGCACACCCCCAAATAGATGCACACACAGATGTACACCCCCAAATAGACGCACACACACAGATGCACACCCCCAAATAGATGCACACACAGATGTACACCCCCAAATAGACGCACACACACAGATGCACACCCCCAAATAGACACACACAGATGTACACCCCCAAACAGACACACACACAGATGCACACCCCCAAATAGACACACACACAGATGTACACCCCCAAATAGACACACACGCAGATGTACACCCCCAAATAGACACACACGCAGATGTACACCCCCATATAGACACACACGCAGATGTACACCCCCATATAGACACACACGCAGACTGTTCTTTCCCAGAGTTATTAAGATGTGTGTGTTAATTTATGATGCGGGTGTTTCAAAGCGAAACCAATCAACTACTGCGTCAGAATGGAGATTGACATTCCTTGCCCTATATGGTAGCATTTCCCAAACTGGGGGTCATGACCTTATTTGGGGTCACCTGATTTTAAAATGGGGTCGTAAGAGAAACTGGGAAAAAAGCACTTGGTACATAGAACCGGGGTTATGGGAGTTTCCTCGAGCAGCACGTTTCTGTTGAAACAGAGTGGTTCCTGTTTTCTTCCTACAAATGTGGGTCTTGTTAATGGTTTAAGTAACAAAATATGACTCACTCCCGTTAGATAAGACTTTCTGGAACACGCGTTTGTCTTCTATTTCCCTCAGAATCTCTAAGGACAGGAGCAGGCAGTAAAGCAGACTGAGGGCAAAAGAACATAAGCAAGAATAATATAATTTTCTTTAGAGAAGATAAAACGCAATTATTGCCTGATGATCTTCCCTGATGCATTTTAAACTTTACTTCCTTCAGATGGAAATATTATTACAAATCAGTCTAAAAATATGTGATGGACTGTCATAGAAGTTAAAACGTTTATTTTTTTATTTATTTTTTTACACGGGACGGATACCATCTTTTATTCATTCTCCTTCATCCTACTGACTATCTGTCCTGCCTCCTGATAACACACACATGAATGCTGTATTTCGTTTCACATATCAGACTGACATTAAAATAGGATTAAAACATTACAAAGGTTGTAATCAATGTTACAAATAACATCTTCTCCACCCAGCAAGGAACACTATTAGTGTTCGCCTGCACGCTAGCTGAGTCAAATGAGCAGCCCACTTCATATGGCGGATTGGTTTAAGCTGCAAGCTCCAACTCAGTTGTGTTTTCGATCCTAGTGGTACGCAGTAGGCAGGCCTTCAGTGCCGATGAACAAGAGCACTTGTTATTTGTTTTAAACCTTAGCCCTTAGCTTAACAACTTCACTTAATTCCCTAACTTAATCCGGAGAATTTTGGTTTCTGTTTCAACCATTTACCAAACCTAAGCCCTAGCCACTCTAAATGAATGCCTGAACATAACTTTGACCAGTTGCCGTGCAGTTTGAATGGGAAGCCATGATAGCATGTTGCAGATCCATACGCATAAATTCAAGTACGCCTTTAGATCACCACAGGGAAAATCCTGACTGATTCCAGTTTATTCCAGCAAAACTACATTAGACATGCCATTGTTTCACAGACATACAGCACAGACCCGGCCTGTAGAAAAACGTTCTGTTTCCACTTTGTAATGGAACACACAATAAATCTCTCTTAGATTCTCAGAACCGTGATCAGTTTCTGTGGCTTAGGCCTGTATGTCAGGGGTGGAGAGACGTTAGCCCACACATGGAAGACAGCTCTCAGACAGTACTGGCGGGCAACCTTGGGTTTTTGAGAAACAGGTTCGTATCCAAAAGGTTGCTGGTTCAAATCCCCAAGTCGACAAGGAAAAACAAGCTGTCTGTGCCCTTGAGCAAGGCTGGTAGCGCTGATTGATCCTGTAAATTGCTTTAGGTAAAGACTGTCTAAAGGATTAAACAATGAGTGTAAATGACAGCAACAGCAAAATATTTTTTTCTTTGAACAATTTCACTTCAAGCAAAGGTTAGATTACTCCCACAAGTGTAAGTTCAAATTGATAAAAATCATTTTTGCCTTTTTGGCTCAGTTTTACCAAGAGGGACAATATTTTTGGAAGGTACTGTATATTTCTTGTTTATTTTCTCCTACAATGTATTTTATTTGGCTCTGTGAATCTGTCTTGGTCAGTGCATATGTACACACAACTCAATGAAAGTCACATGCAATTTCTCAGACAAGCCTGTCCTGAATTTGACGCAAGCCATTTGGTATTTTCAAAATTACATAACAAAATGCCCCCGTAATGAACAATAAAATTCCCTTGTTTGTGGTTTGGCACATCAATGCTTTACATCAATAAATCAGTCATTAAAATGAATTTTATTGTAACAATGTTGCAAACAATGTGAAGACTCAACAAATGCATAAACCGTCACATATACTTCATGATGGTGCTATGATGGGCAGATTATATTTGACTGAACAGTGCTGAAATTTTGAGCATGCTCGAGAAAAAAAACTTTCTTTGTGGGGGACAACAGGTTCATGGCTGACTTAAATTAAATTCTCTCCAGCCCTCCCTTGCTTCCCATATAGCGCTCCCCTCACTTCGCCTCCCTCTTTTCCCCACAGTGCCTTCTTCGTTCCTCCTCTTCCTCTCTCGCCATCAACCAGAGCATCCTGTACTAGCGTGTTCAACCCATCAGTGGGCTGTCATCGCTGCATGTGTTCCTTTCGTCTCCCATTGCAGGTGGTCCTCATTCCCGCCTTTGTCTGGCCTGAGGCGAGAGAGAGAGAGAGGGAAAAGGATCTCTGTAAAGAAAGAGTAATAAAGAATTTCTTAGGAGAGACAAGTTTTGCCTACAGTACCTCAGCCACGTTGTGTCAGCGAACGTGTTGGGACGTGTTCACACTCAGTTATCAATGTTTCCTCGACATGATTCATCCCCCTTTGCCATCCCCAGTTTCCTGTGGATATAATTGAGATTGACACCAAGTGTGGGGATGTCAGAATGAAGTGTTTTGGCTGTTCAGCTGCTGTACCGTGAATCATACTTTATGAATGCATGTTCTTCATGCCTGGGTACACCTCTGTTGGGGAATGGAATATTTTCTCTTGCAAGTGTGGGTGAATATTATCTGAGATGCATTGTTTGTTTTGCGAAACATGAGCATTATCATTATAAATCCACTACAGTAGGAGAAAAGTGATACAGGAGAGTATAAATTATGCCACTAAAATGCATGTTAGTTACACCTGTACACATGTGTATGTTTTAAGGAATGCATTGTATATTAGCCACCTGTTCTGGTGTAAATAATGTGATATATTGTGTAAATATCCTGCAGGGAGAATGTATATCAGCAAACATGCAAGTAGGACCACAGGAAGTTAGGTTTTTTATTGACGGATGGACACAAGTGTTGTTTAGATTATAAGTATAAGTGATCCCATCCACATGAGCAATCTGTTTAGTTGACTTATGAGAAAAATGTACATGATGTTTACTGATGAAAGGTATCTGTATATATGAGTCAATAAAGGCTTGAACTTCAATTTAACTAGGGTGGGGTATGTAGAAGATGCATTGATGTTTTGTAACCTCTTTACATTAAATGTGAAATAAATTTGTACGTGTATTGATTCAAACTATGATTTATACAGTGACTTGTGAGTGCTACACACCCCTTGCAGTCAACACATTTTGCTGCCTTAAATTTTAATCAAAAAATGGATTACATTCGATTTTTCGCCCCCTGTAGATCTCGACAACCACATTTTCAAGTGTTCAAAATTACTTTTGAATTAAAATGAGGAAGTATTGATGGTCTATGTCTTAATACCTCAGAGTTGTTGCTTGCAAGCACCTTAAACTTCTGTGAATCATTTAAATAATATTTTACCAACTAGCCAATATGTAGATGCTTTACAGACTATCTACAAACTATGAAAAACCTACTAACAGTAATCCAAACACTGAGTTAATTAAAAGTGATTAAAAACGCTTGCTAAGGTTAGGGTTAGGTTTAGTAAATGTACCCTAACTTTAAACCTCATCCTATCCTTAATCTTAAACCTTTCCCTAACCCTTACTTACTCTAAACCTAACCCTAACTGTGGCAAGCCTTTACTGTATTTTTTTTATATTTTGTTGATAGTATGAATATCTGTAAAGCATCTACAGACTGCAGATGGTAAACATGACTATCCAAATAAAGTGTAGCCAAAGCGTTTTACTTTTCGCACAGGCTTTGCTCCTTTCCCATTTATTTTGAACCTAACAAACTCTCCAGTCCCTGTTGGTGACAGGCAAACAAATATACTGTACATCATGGTGTCATTACAACCCTGTTAACTACAATGGAGCATACAACATCCTATTCACTCCACATTCCTGGTCAGACTGAAAGGAGGAAGCCTATGTTAAAAGTAATCCAAATAATCCCTTCTGTTTCCAACTACTCTTATCATAAATACTACAAGACAACACGGCAAAGACGGTATCGCATTCGAGACATGTTTGTGTTTTCCATGTGAAAACTAGTCCATAACATTCTTTTGCTCTGGAAATGTGCTGCTTTTCTTCCGATATTTAAAACACACATTCTAAGATAATAAATGCTGAGGTCTGTGCTGACTGGGATGTTTAGACCTTCCCCTACTGTACACCACCGCTGACTGGGGTCTTTAGACCTTCCCCTACTGTACACCACCAGGTTGTCGGTTGGTTTAAATACACGCATCACAAACATGCAAACATATCCACTGTTTGTTTGCTTTCGTGTTTGTGCTGTTGCCAGTGTCATCTGCCTGTGTCATCTGTTTTGTAAAAAGAAAAATATATAAAAGACATGTTTTTCCACGAGCTTCCTTCACAACAGGAAGCCTTGTACATACCTCATTGTAAATAATAATTTATTCTTAGTTGACTTGCCTGGTTCAATAATAGTTAAATAAATACTCAAACAATTATAGGGTTATAAGGGATCAAAATGGCTGCCAAGGTGTGAGAAACAATGAATCTACTGTTTGAAAGAGAAATTGTTGAAGAATTGTACTGTAACATATATATTTTTTTGGAATTATTGGATTCGTTTAGGAGGAAATCATTTTGAGTTTGGTTAATGATTTCTGTTGCTGATACACTGGTGCATTGTCATTACTTATGAAAGATTGCCGTGATGTGTTTTTCCTGCAGGCCAATTTGTATGGATTCATACACTTTAGGTCAAACCGACAGCAGAGTGGGACTCAGAATGTCTTCCTCCATTGTCCGACCACTCCACAACGGGCTCAAACCAGTCATCATCTGTTTGCAAATCTGTCAGTTCATGACAACAGTTATTTTAAGCCATGCTTCCAAATCTTTGTTACAACTCATTTATCTGTTCAGGAAAAGACAGATGACTGTAAATGTCATCACTCTCATCTCCTGTTTCGTTCTCCATCCTTTTTCTTTTAACACAATTTTGTATTTTAGATGTAAGTGGCATGTTACAGAAGGTTTGAGACTCCCAAAATACCCAAACATGTTCTATAGCAAATTGTGACACGTCATGATATAAGCCTTTAGATGTTGTACATACTGTAACATGACATGTCATTTTGAACTTCCCCAAACCATTGTACTTTATTTCAGTGCTACTGTCAGAGCAAAAAGAATTGGAATTTAAACGTTTCTCTTCTCCTTACATAATTTCCTCTGTAACTCCTTTCCTCCTTACCTCCTCTTCTGCGTCAATTCTCTCATTTATTCTCTCTGCGGTACCATTAGTTCCTCTCTTAAGTAGCAGAATCTATGGGGACCAAACTGTATAACACATTTCCAATCAGATCACCATGCACCTCCTATTCCTCTCTCCTCTACATCCTCACCTCTTTTGCTTTCTTCCCTCACTATTTTCCATCTCTCTTTTCCAACCATTTCTCTTCCCTCTCTCTTACACCCCTCTCTCTCTCCCTCTTCCCTCTCACTTACATCCCCCTCTCTCTCTCTTCCCTCTCTCTTTCCATGTAACCATTATGCCTTCTCTCCTGGTAGCTGAGTCAATGGGTCCCATGCAGTGTAACACCAGCCCAATCATATCAGCATGCTAATCACTGTTCCAGCAGGACAATGCGCCTCACACGGCTCACCCCAGTCACCAAATATTAGAGACGGGGCAGCGCTCGCTAAAATCTGATTTGTAACGCTTCACCCGTGGAGCTGGCTGCGTTTGATCAGGCGGGGGAGATAGTTAAAGACTTGAAACGGAGAAGAACTGCGCTGCGATCCGCGTTCCCCTGGGGGCGGATAATTAGCGCTCACTGCTTCCCACGCGACGGTTCGTAGCTGTCGTTAGAGTCGCCAGCTGCTGCGATACTTGAATCGTTTCCTTTAACTACTGTTAAAAACAGTCAGAAGGGCAAATTCAAAAACGTGTTTTTGTCTTGGCTGTTTGGTTGTGAAGCTTTTGAATAGCAAAAATAGTTCTTATTCGGAGTGAAACTTTAGAACAAAGAAAAGCGCTGTGTGTTCTGTGGCGAAAAGATGACTTCAACGGTGAGGGCTTCGGAAAAAAGGTTTTCCACTAATTACATAAACGTCTGATTCTGAAGAAATTCAGTAACTAACAGCCCTTGAAACTGTGTTTTTGGGTTTCACCAAACGAGAAATTAATGCGAGACACATCGAGTGGCTGTTTATGATGCAAATGATTTTGGTGGAAAGTGTTGATTGTAGCCAGAATCCCTACGGCAATGACATCCATCTAACTCGGAGATCTAACACACACATACTCAGGACTCGCCCTCTCCGTCAGAAAATATCAATGCCAATTATGACACCCTCCAAACCTCTATTTAGGCTGCAAAGTCCCTGTTTGACACTGTGTTCCACAGACCGATAAATCAGAGAGCTGGTCCTAAGAGACCCCTGTCCTGAGTCTGGTGGTAATTGCTCCAATATCCTGTCCAGGTTGGATGCGTGGTGTTGACATGTTGGTAGTAAGGACATATTGTGGATTTTTAACTGGATCTCCCGCAGTCATTGGTCGACCTAAATTGTAACAAACTTACCAGGAGAAGCCAGGGTACAATTACCAGGGACAATAGTTTTTCCGAGGTATTGCTGAGAACTGTGATGCCAAGCTGGGGCTGGGACATTATATCTTCATGTAATTGCTGATGTCGACTGTACCACACCAGTAGACAGTCTATGACCCTGTTGACAGAATAAGCAGTCTTGCAGTAATCTCTGTAATATCAGTGGTCATCGGAAATAGATATAATACTGGAAGATGGTCATCCCCTGTATAACGGAACACTTTTGAACGTAATGCCCAAGGACAATGACAATGTGATCTGGAAGGAGACCAGATAACCAGTCTAAATGACTGTTCCAATCAAGGATGAAAACTCTATGAAGACTTATATGGGAAGGTACTTAATGTTTATCTGCCCTGAGAAGGGCAGATTGTTCTCACTTACTGCAATGGTTGCATTTAGTATGTCTGTTTTTGGTCTGTTAAACCTTATATAGATAGCTGATCGCTAATTTTACCCATCCAGCTTTTCTCTATTCAGACATATATTTTACTCACTACCGTTTTACAGAATAATATCAAGTACTAATCTAAATCTAATCACTAAATATTTATGAGAATCTGTTGTGTTCCTCTGATATGGTTGTTATTTAGTTATTCATGCAGACTGGGACTTTTGCTAATAACAAACCGTTTTTAAGCCTCCCATTTGTGCTGGATGTCCAGTGTTATTTTTGGGGACTCAATTTGACTCGACAGAGCCACTTTTACAACATTCTGGAATGCATTTTTAAAAGGTAACAACGCCCATACATCACAGTTGTTGAATCCCAAATGGACACCTTGTTAACTCCACTCCACCCTTGGCCGTCCATTTCCGCATCCATGCACACCTCCACCTCTTTCACGGGTGCCAAAGCTGAGGGAGCAAAAATTGTCAAGGGTGTAGCAACTAATGGCAACCTCCGGTCTCTGAGTGAATGAGTCACGATGCAGCCTCTGACAGCAAGTAGCAAAGGACATACAATCCCATAAGGCATTTGACTGGTGTTGTAACCATGTGAAACTAGTAGATGACTTTAATGGTGATGTCCATGCTAGGACCAGGTTTTCTCCCGTTTGTGTCGTCTAACCATCGCCATGTCGACGCCACTGTGGGGAGATGTGCAGCGACCTCAGATGGCCTGCTTCATATCATGGGAGCGCAGGGAAAGC